>JAQQSW010008089.1:0-13553 GCA_028646575.1 Pseudocheirus occidentalis
ATGTCACCCAATTCATATAAGTCCAATATCATTATAATACGTTACTTGGTTCCAGAATTATACTAAATAATACGAGGGTCTGTAAATGCACGTTTTCGCTGCAAGGTAGCCTCGAGTAGCTGGTAGCCAATGTCCAGAATGGTTCGGAATGCATTAAAAATCATTGTGTAACTCTAAGGTGTTAACATGACATTGTGATTAAGGGCAAGTAGCCAATCCTGAGGGAAAGAACAGCCTTGGGGTATAAGGGTAGGGGATGCAGATTGGAGACTTGTCCATAATCCAAAAGGTAGCGTGGTGTGGTGGTGAGTGTGCTGAGCTCAGAATGGTCCCAGCTCTGATACTAACAGGCTCATAGCATTTAGGGCTAAAAAGGACTTTAGAGAACATAGTCCTACCATCCTATTTTAAAAATGAAAAAATCGAAACCCAAAGAAGTAGAAAGGGGGTAAAAATAGAAAGATGTCCTGTGTTTGAATCCTGGCTCTATCACTTACCTAACTATGTGACTTACCTAACTATGTGCAAATCGCTCAACTCTCTGGGCCTTCTCTGTAAAGGGATTTACTTCTAAATCTGTGATCTTGGGAGCAGAAGTGATTTACCCAAGATCTCATAGGCAAAAGGTAACAGAACCAGGATTGTTGGCTGTGGGACTATGAACAAAGTGCATGAACAAAGGGCTCTGAGCTTCTCTCTTGGAAATGGAAATAATAATAATAATACATCTCTGTCTGATGAGTTTATCACTGGTAGGGGGGTTGAGAGGTATCTGGCTGAGGAGGGAACCAGCAGTCCCTCTCTCTGGCTCCCACCCTCTTTTCACTCTTTCTCTCAGCTCTTCCCTTCAGGTGTGATTCTCTCCTTAATCAGTTCCCTCATCCATGGGGCGCAGGGAGTGGGGTACTCTTACACTTGCCTTGGTGAGGCAAGCCAGTGCTTCAGAGTGAGTCCCTGATGGCCTCCCTCCTTGGTCTCCTGCCTCAGCTACTTACCAAACCTTCCACCAGAAAACAGGTGGTTCAGCCTGTGTCCAAGAAGGTTCAGACTCATGTATTCTTCTCTGCTTTGGGGAACCTATAATTATATATATCACTGAATTATATGTGTCACTGAAAAAACTCCTTTGCTCAGCCTGAACTCTGAGTTTGTCATTCCACCAGTTATGCCTGTGATCTTCTCTCTCCCCCTCTGTGTACCTGGCCAATTATAACCATATCTGCATCTCCAGATGTCAGGAGTGTATCTAAGCCATTGCTGTAAAGGTTAAACAGTGTCGAACCAAACAGAGATCCCTGGGGCACAAGGGTGAGATTCTGGGAAAGTACTACCGTCGAACTAGTAGATACATGCACACACATGATATGCATACATGAGAAACATACATACATATCTACACATATATACAATAAACACACATACACGCATATCTACACCTATCTATACATATACATACACTTCTTTTTAAAATTGTAAATAGTACATTATTTTTTCCAATTACATGTTTTTAACATTAATTTTTTGTAATATTTTGAATTCCAGATTTTTCTCCCTTCCTCCCTCTGGTCTCCCTTCCCCAAGATGGCAAGCAATCTGATACGGTTTGTGTGTGTGTGTGTGTGTGTGTGTGTGTGTGTGTGTGTGTGTATGTGTGTGTGACACACATACACTTCTTACCCCTGCACTTAGAGCTTTAAGGGTGGCGGTAAGAAGGAGTGTCTGTCATCAGTTTAATTCTCAGCCACAGGATCAGCTATGGCCATTTTGCACCTTCTCCATGTGTTCTTCACCTAGTGCTTGCTACTCTAGGACTTTCCCAGAATCTCACCCCTGTGCCCTAGGGATCTTGGCTCTATGTTGTTTAACCTTTATAGTGATGACTTAGATACATACGTGACATCTGGAGATAACATGAAGCTGGGTGGGATAGTTAACTCTGTTCTAAGCACGGGGGACACAAAGACGTCACACTGGATGACAGAAGGAACCTGATAGGTTTGAGTTTGGGGTTGAATCTCCTAAGATGAAATTCAGCACTGATTGATATAAAGTGTAACACTTGGGTACAAAAAAATCAGCTTCACAAGTACAAGGTAGGGGAGGCATGGCCAGACAAGAATTATTTTGAAAAAGATCCAGGGGTTTTTAGTGGACCGAAAGCTCAGTGAGTCAGCAGCTGGGATGTGGCAGCCAGAAAAGCTGATGATGGATGCCCTTGGGCTGTATGAGCAGGGGCCCAGCTTCCAGGAATAGGGAGGAGATAGGCTCACTGTCCTCTTCAGTGCTGAGCACCAAGATGTGGAGAAGCTGGAAAGTGTCCAGAGAAGGGCATTACGGAAGGGCTTAAGTCCTTGTCACATGACCATAGGTGAATGGGTGACTGTCCACACTAGTTTCTGAGACCTTGCAGTGACATGTGACTTACCATTTTTTTTTTTGGACAGGACCTATGTTTCATTCATGTTGGGTTCTACATGGTGGAAACTCCTGGGATGGCTAGGTGGTACAGTGAATAGAGCACTGACCCTGGAGTCATGAGAACTTGAGTTCAAATCTAGCCTCAGACACTTAATATTTACAAGCCGTGTGACCTTGGGCAAGTCACTTAACCCCAAATTGCCCTACCCTCTCCCCTATAAAAAAAAAAAAGAAAAAAGGAAGGAAACTCCCTCTACCAATGCAGATGAGAGATGAGTACCTGATCTGCAAATGATCATTTTAGAATGCTCCCTGGGAGGCTTAAAAGTTCAGTGATTTACCTAGGGTTGCACAGCTATTATGCCAGAGACAGGAGTTGAACTGAGGTCTTTCCGATTCTGAGGCCTACTCTGTATCCACCTTGCCTCTCAAATGACTTGACCTATTACCAAATAAATACATTTGGGTCTCTCTCTTAAAATACCACCATTCTCTCCATCCCCCAGTACCCTCAATTCCTCACTCCTCTTCATCCCACATATTTATTGGTAGCCAAGTTTTGCAGAGTCCACATACATTCCACCCAGGGTCAGGAGCTGGGGAGGGCCTGGGCTGAGCATCAGTGGCCTCTGATCCTCAGGAACCAGACAGGCAGGTCAGCAGAGTAGAAGACAGGCTCAACTGGAGATGGAAGACCCAAGGTCAGAGGCAAGATCATTCTTCTTCTCACCTGAGGCTGGAGATCAAGGAGGGGTAGGAGAAAACAGAAACATTTCCTTCCTAACTTCTCTATCTTCCTGGAATGCTCTCCCTTCTCCTCTCTGCCTCCTGACTTCTCTGCCTCCCTCCAAGTCCCAACTAAAATCCCAGGAAGCCTTTCCTGACCATCTTAATTCTAGTCTCTTCCCTCGGTTAATTATTTCCTGTTTATTCTGCATACAGCTCTTTGCCTGTTGTCTCCCCCATTAGGTGGTGAGTTCCTTAAGCCAGGTTCTCTTTTTGTCCCCATTCCTTAGCACAGTACCTGATAGGGAGGAAGCACTTAATAAATGCTAATTGGCTGACTAGCATCCCATGCATCTGAACCCATTTCTTTGTACTTTCCTAGCTACCACCTCAGTTCAGGCCCTCACTGCCTGAACAATAGCAGTGGCCTCTGAATGGTTCTCCGTGCCCCGATGCTCTCCCCATTTCAGTCCTTCCACACTGTTGCCAAAGTGACTTTACCTCATCACATATCTGCCCATGGACCATTCCATTACTTGATAAACATTGTCCAATGGCTTCTTTTTACCTCTACAGTCAAATTTAGCTTTGAAGCCCTTCACCAGTGGATTTTCCAGCCTTACTGTCCATCATTCTTCTCTCCTGTTCCTCTCCATCCAAACTACCCAAGCTTCTCTCTGTTCTTCACACTCAACACTCCACCTCCTATTTCCCTGGATGTTAATGGAGTGATGGAGAGACCACCCTTCTGTGACTTGGAATGGGGCCAGGGCAGTGGCTTTTCTGGTCAGCTCGCTTGGTTCTCCTGACTCCTCACAAGCTGGAGGAGAGTGAATGGCCAAAGGATTTTATTTTTTTGGACTAGACCTATGATTTTACTGGTGTAAGGAACTGTAAGGAAATGTTACCATGGCATATCAGTCCCTTCTCAGCAATTTAGTATTAGAGAGTTCGTGGTGTGTTTGTCAAGTGATTTGTCCCAGGTGACATAGCTAGGGTGTGTCAGAAGTGAGACTTGAACCCAGACCTTTCTAATTTATACCAGGTCATGTTGACTCAAAAATTATAATAAAAACAACAAACAACAATATTAATTTACATTTATATAGTATTTTAAGAATTCTAGGCTAGTTCTCTGTCCCCTAAGCCACTTAACAAATTATAACACAAAACAATACTGTTATAACAACAATATTAATTATAACAATATGAATAATCCTTTATATTTCTATAGCACTTTAAGGTTTTGAGCGTGTTCCTCACTATCATCCTGGGAAGTGGGGTAGTGCAAGAATTATCTCTCTTATTTTACAGATCAGGAAACTGAAGCTAAGAATGTTTAGATGCCTCTCAGTTTCCTGTCATTCCTAAGTATGAGACAGGCTCTTTTGACTCTACAACCAAGGCTGCTACCCTTATAACACACAGCCTATGTCTCATTTGCCAATTGGGAAGGTTGATACCATCACCTGTTCTGCAGGATAATCCAGAGAAAATCAGGTGTAGCTGGGAGATTTCTTCCCTCTCCTCCTCATCCTGCGGGATTCTTGGAGACAGAATTTCAGCAGAGACCCAGACTGAAATCAGTCTTCTGGAACGTAGCCACCCCCTTCTGGAGCTGAGTGGTGAGCGATCTTCCAGCCCTGTCTAACTCGGTTCTTCCAGGACTGTGGTTGGGTCAGCTGTACCAAGGAGAATGATGGGTAATAAAGCCAATGCCAGAGGAACCAGAAAGTCCCTGGGGGTTCTGAGCTGCTATCGGCAGATGGCAGAAGAGACTGAGTCCCTGGACTTGGCCGTTCTGGGAGTCGGCACAGGCTGGAGTAAAGCCATTTGTTTGTTTTCCACAAGCCTGGTTACGTTTGCCGGTTCAGCTAGGGCTAGACCATATCTTTACATCAAACCCAGTTATCTTGCTTGCCCCTCCTAGAAATGTTCTTTTCTCCTGCAGGCTTATTAATATAACATTGTTTTTATAATAAACCATTAATTGTAGGGTCCTAGATGGAGAGCAGGAAGGGATATTGGAGCTCACCTAATCCAAAATTCTTTTTTTACAGTTTAGGAAACTGAGACACAAAAGATTAAATTGACCTGCATAGGAGCAGGGGATTGGACCCAAATCCTCTGTCTTCATATCCAGAACAATCTAATTATTTTTTAAACTTCTTGGTTGAATTCTTCTCTCACCTGGAGATGACCACCTCGCTGTGCCTACTTTACACACTACGGTGCCATTTTCTTGGAGAGCCTGGGACCTTTAACCCATCTGTTTAGGCCTCAGGGAGCTTTCAGAATAGCCCCCAGCTGGCAAGGGAGCTTTGTTTGCCCAGGGGTCTTTTTTCTCTATCTGGAATGCATTCACTATGCTGTCGAAGCAGCATGGAGCCTGGTGACCACACTGCTTGCAGGTCAGTATCAAAACCAGGAATGGGCAGTAAAATGAGGAGGGGGAGAGCCCAGGGTGGTTCTTTCCAATGTATAGATATGAACACTGAGGCCACGAGGATTAAAGAGTCTCATTTACAAAGAGGGAGTGAGCAGCCGAGGGCACACAGAGGGGAGAGGGCTGGGAAGGACCTTAGAGGTGATCTCAAGCCCCAAATCGTCCCGTCAGGGTCCTATAGTACACAGCCTGGAATGGACTGCCTCCTCACTGAGGCCTCTGACAGTCCTTTGGCTTTCTCCAAAGCTGCCTTCACTGTCACTAATCTTAAATCAGCCCCTCCACACTCAATCACCTAGTGCTCTCCCCTGGGAAATTGCTTTGCCTACACTTTGCATATATTTAGTTTCTAAATTTCTGGGTTTGCCCAGGATGAAATCTCCTTCCAGAGAAGGAGCTGCTTTGTTTTTAGTTTTTTGTATCTCCACCTAGTTTCTGGCACACAGTAGGTACATTATACATATCTGCTGATTAAATAAATGATGGAAAAAGTATTGGACTTGGAGTTAGAAAACATCTGGGGTCAAGTCTCACCTCCAGCACTTGTGTGACCATGGGCAAGTCATGTAACCTCTCTCTCAGTTTCCTCATCTGTGAAATGGGGCAACAGTAGCATCTCCCTCACAGAGTTGTTATAAGGATCAAATGAGATAATATATGTAAAATGCATTGTAAATTTTGAAGCATTATGTAAAGATTAGTTTATTATTTTATTATTGTTGTTATTATTACATTTCTCTTAGAGGTGTTGGGGAGAATGCAAGCCACAGCCTAGAATCTGGAAGCTGAATTCAGAGGATGGTTTTTATGCCAGATCCCACTCATAAAACAGGGCACAGGGGGTTATGGATTCAAATGACTCTAATGTTGCTACTGTTTCAATTCAGTTTGATTCAAGGGGCATTTATTAAACACCTACTCTGTGCCGGGCACTGGAGATTCCAAGACAAAATGAAAAATCAGTTCTTGCTCTCAGGAGGCTTACCTTTCCCTACGCTCCAAAAAGATGTTTTGGCCCCAGATTTTGTGGTTTGAAATGACTCCTGCTCAGGACACAGGAAAGGAAAAGGAGGAAAAGAATTCACGGTGATTGCTCCTAGGTTAGAGATCAGAATCCTGACTGAAGCCCAGAGGATTTAAAAGTCTAAAGAGTGAGTGAGGAGTGGAGGAGAGACCGGATTGTGCTCAAGAGTGGAGAGCTGGTTGTTAAAATTTTATTGGGAACATTTAAATTTCAGAAATTGGCTACAAACAGGGATCTGATTTATAGTTTTGATTTCTAAGCTTAATAAAATATTAATAATGAGATTAAAGTATGGGTGCATTCACGGTTCACTCCTCCTAATTCCCACCCCCTCCCCAGCCAGTTGTTAAACATTTACTGCCACGCCCTTGTATTGTTTTACCACTGTATCCAGAGCTTGTGGGAGCCAGGAGAAAGACTGGGAACAAAGTCATCAGTAGACTGGAGGTCTGGGGGGGGGGAGGGGCTCTGAATAATATTAATAAAAACAACTGATATTTTATCATGCAGTTTAAGATTTACAAAGTCTCATTTGATTCTCACAACACCCCAGAATAGAGCTCTGAGAATCCCTGGGCACTGGGAGGGAACTCTGAGTTCATCAGGTCCAATCCAGAATTTTAATGATGAGGAAACTAGGCCCACAGAGGTTGAATTAGGAGGCAGCTTAGGATAGTGGAAGGGACTCAGAGTCTTGAGATCTGCCTGGGTGACCCTAAACTAATCACAGCCTCTCTGAGACTTGGTTTCCTCAACAGTAAAAAATGAGGGTTGGACCAAATTAATTCAACAATTGATTAAAAAAAAAAACCCAGCCCACCACTTACGAAGCACCTACTATGTGCACAGTAGATAGAGTATTGGACCTGGAGTCGGGAAGGCTCCTCTTCCTCAGTTCACATCTGTCCTCAGACCCTTCCTAGCTGTGTGATCCTGGGCAAGTCACTTAACTCTGTTTGCCTGTTTCCTCATCTGTAAAATGAACTGGAGAAGTAAATGGCAAACCTCTCCAGTATCTTTGCCAAGAAAACCCAAATGGGGTCACAAAGAGTTGGTCACAACTGAAACAACAATGACAACGTGTGCCAGGCACTGTGCTAAGGATACAAAGAGAGGCAAAAGGTGGTCCCTGCCCTCAAGGAGCTTACAATCTAATGGGGGATGCAACATAGAAACAAATATGTACAAAGCCAGCTACATATGGGATAAATAGGAAACAATTATCAGAGGGAAGGCAGTGTAATTAAGAAGCATTAGGGAAGGCTTCTTGTAGAAGGTGGGATTTTAATTGGGCCATAAAGGAAGCCAGGAAGGTCAATAGTCAGATCAGAAGAGGGAGAGTATTCCAGGCATGGGAGACTGCCCGAGAAAATGCCCAGAGCCAACAGAAGGCCCCTTCTAGCTCTAGATGTATAATCCTGTGAGTGATTTGCTACTCAGATTTGGGGGTCTGACTGATTCCAAATCCAGCCTTCTTTTACTGCCCTTCTTCTATTCAGCCTCCACCACTCCCTCTGGATACAGAGAGTTAAAGAATATGTAGCTGCCACCAAGAAAAAAGCTATCAAGAAAACGATCAGGAAAATAAAAAAGATGAAGAGTTAGTAGTCGCTGACTTCTTGCTAAGGGGTCCCGACATGACTATTTCTCAGCTCTAACAGTAGAGAAGTCTGTTATCTTCTTCTCTTCTCCCATCCTTCTGGCTGCCAAAATGACTCAGAAGCACAGTTCTGACCATGTTACTCCCCTGCTCAATAAACTCCCTGGGCTGCCTATTACTTCTGAGATCAAAGACAAAACTCTGACATTTAAAGCCCTTTTAAGACCTTGCCCCTTCTTACCATTTCAGGCATCACTCCACGCCACACTCTGCCATTTAGCCCGACTGACCTTTTTGCTGTTCCTCAGGCTTTGCATAGCCCTTTCCCCAAAGCCCTGCCCCCAAGCTCCCCCTCAATACCTCATAAAATTCCTTATTCCCTTCAAAGCTCTAATTGCACTTTCTAGGCAATCCCTCCCTCCTTCCCCACCCCAGTGCCTTTCATCACAAAATTTTTCTGGCTGTCCCCTCTGTAGAACTAAAATCATTTAAGAGCTCAAAGGGGCCCTAAAGGCCATCTCCTTAAAAATTTCCATCTGTCTTCCCTGAGGCAGACACAAAAGTGCAGGGCCCCCCTGAAAAGTAGCCCACTCCGACCCTGCAGGGAGACAGTGACTCAGCTGGCATCGAATTCCAACTTTCCTGGCTTGGGGCCCCTTGCTTACATCGCTGTCTAGCCTCTTGTTTTCCAAATCCTGATCTGGCTTTTCCAAAACCCCACTGAAAGTTGAGGTTCCCTGGCCCACCCTAAGCCTGGCCTCTGATGGATGGGCCAGTGCTCTTACGTGGTACCATCACACGGGGGAGCTGAGGAGGCACAGGAAAATCATGTCTGCGTTTCTCCAGACACAGGACTCAGAAGTTGGCATCGGCTGAGTCAGGGAGGGAGAGGTCACTGTGGTTCAGAACCAGGCTAGTTGGCTCGCCTGAAGCTTCCCAGGACTCCTTGGCATTGCAGATTCTCCATCTCACTCATCCCAATAAACCTTCTATTTCTTGCCCTAGCTAGTAAGACACAATCTTCTACAAGCCTAGCAAACTGATCTCCCGAAAAGTGTGAGTCTGATCAGGTCACCTTCCTCCTCCCCCCTCCCCAAATCAATCAACTCCACCGACTCCCTATTGCCCCCAGAACCAAATATAAAATCCCACTTGGCCTTTAAAGCAGTTCTTAACCTGACCCCTTCCTGCCTTTCCTATCTTCATATACTGCCCCCCTGCCCCCACCTACATACCCTACTCTGCTATCCAGTGACACAGACGTCTTTGCTGTTCCTTTAATAAGGCGCTCTTCCCAGCTCTGATTTCCTTCAAGTCTCAGGTAAAGTCTCATCTTTTCAAGAAGCAGGGCTGCCGTTCCTACTTCCTTGAACACGAATGCCTTCCCTCTTTTGATATTTCCAATTTATCTGGTCTGTGTATTGTTTGTACGGAATTCTTCGCATATTGTCTCCACCATTGCACAGTCAGTTCCTTGAGGGCAGGGACTGTCCTTTGTTCTGTTTGTATCCTGAACGCTTGGCACACTGCCTGGTACATAGTAGGCACTTTATAAAATGCTAGTTGAAGGACTTAGGAGCATGGTACCTAGCATGTAAGTATTTTAGAATTTAGAATCTTCATTACCAGTATGACTGAGTCAGTCACCTTCCCTCTCAAGCTTAATTTCAAGAGAAATTAAGAAAAACAAATAGTTAAAAAAAAAAAAGTCGTGTTCATTTAGAAAAAAAGGAGAACCAAAGAAAGTAGAGGACCTATGTATATGGCAGATGGAATGATGATTACTGACAATACACAGAGAAGACAGAAATATTTAAATCTTAATTTGCTTCTGTTTCTTCTGTAAAGGAAAATGTCTTTACATTGGGAATAACAGATAAAAATAACTAATAGGGAGTATTAAGATAAATAAAAAGATATTAATAAAGCGCTTTGGTGCCCATAAGGAATTCAAGTCACTTGGCTCAGGGAACAACATCTTTGGGTCCTATGAGCACTGGTGTGACTTCTAGGTCACTATTAGTAATATTTATTTGAAACATCATGGAAAAGCAGAGAAAAACCATAAGACTGAAGACGGGCAGTTGTTGTTCAGATCTTTCAAAAATAAAAAAGGGAAGAGAACAGAGTCTGCAGGTGATACGCCAGTGAGCTTGACTTTGATTCCTGGAAAAATTCTAGAGTAAATCTTTGAAAAGAGGGTTGGCAAGTGTCTAGAAAGGGAAGCAGCGACTACCAAGGGCAAGCATGACTTCATTAAGAGCAAGTCATGCCAGACTAAGCCCATTTCCTTTTTTTTGTGCCATTACTAAACTAGCAAATGAGGAATGCTGTGGACATAGTCTACCTAGACATTTAGCCGAGCTTTTCATAAAATTTTCCATTGCAATAATTCTTGTGGAGGAGGAGAGATATGTTATTAGGTGCTAACACAATCAAATGGATTCAGTTCTGGTTGGATGTCCAGACTCTAAAAGTACTTGTAAAGGTTTCAGTTGTCTCTGGGGCAAGAAATCTCCTGTGGAATACCCCAGGGATTTACACTTGACCCTATGCTGTTTAACAGTTTTAATAATTGCTTGGATTGTGGCAAATGTAGCATATTCCTCTCGTTTATAGGCAACACAAAGCTGAGGGATAGCTAACACATTTAATAAGATCCAAAAGGAACTGGAAAGGTTAGTTCATTGAGCTAAGTCTTTTTTTGGGGGGAGAGGGGAGAAGGCAAGGCAGCTGGTGTTAAGTGATGTGCCCAGTGTCACACAGCTAGTGTGTCAAGTGTCTGATGCTAAATTTGAACTCAGGTCCTCCTGACTCCAGAGCTGGTGCTCTATTCACTGCTCTACCTAGCTGCCCCCTTTAAGCTACATCTTGAAGATGAAGTTCATTAGGGATAAATGTAAAGTCTTTCACTTAGGCACAAACAATCAACTCTATAAATATGAGATGGGAGGGCAGCACGAATAGTTAGCAGTTGTTCTAAAAAAGATATGGAGCTTTAGTGGGTGGCAAACTCAATATGATTCATTGGTATGATATGGCTAAAAAAAACCTAATGTGACCTTGAGCTACATTAGGAGAGGTCACCTTCCAGGAATAGGGAGGTGATTGTCCAGTCGTATTTTGCTTTTTTTCAGGCTTCATCTGGAGTACTGTGTTCAGTTATGGACAACAGAAGAACATTTATACAGAACAGCTAGAGAGGGTCCAGAGAAAGGCAACCAACATAGTGAAGAGTCTTGAGCCCATGTCATAGGAGGATTCCTCCTTTATAGGAGAAAGTAGACATGTTTAGTCTGGAAGAGAGGAACTTCAGGAGGAACCTGATAACTTTACATCTTTGAAAGACTATCATGTGGTAGAGGTACCATACTTGATCTTTTTTAATGCCAGAGGGCGTAATAGGTTGACATTATAAAGAGAACAATTTAGATTTAAGGTCAGGAAATACTTGACCAAAAGTAGAAGTGGGCTGCTTTAAAAAGTAGTGAATTCAGAGCAGCTAGGTGGCACGGTGGATAGAGCATTGACCCTGGAATTAGAAGGAATTGAGTTCAAATTAGATCCAGCCTCAGATACTGTTTGCCTCAGTTTCCTTAACTGTATAATGGGGATAATCACAACACCTACCTCAAAGAGTGGTTGTAGGGATCAAATGAGATTATTTGTAAAAGCACGTAGCAAGTAGGCACAATATAAATGTTTATTTCCATATTTTACTCAGTCCTAGCTCTCTCTGGTCCCTTTTCCATGAACTTCTGGAACACTGATCTAATGTTAAGTACCCCCTCATCCTAGGTCTCTTCTTTTCACATTCCTTTCCTCTTCTGGCACTCACCAAAACCAGCTTTCTTCTGAAGACACCACGTTGTTGTCCCCCAACCCCACCTTCTGAGACCAGCTGCTCCTTCTCTCACATCCCCCTGACATTCAGAAACAAGTCAAGAGGATGAGTTGGCCCAGTCCTTGTTCCCCACTGCTACTTTCAGACCCTCTTTTGACATCATCATTAATTGAGATGACACCCTTTTCTCCTTGACAAGTCACACCACCCTTTCCAGAACTTTGTTTCTGTCATCTATAGACCACCAAGTGATTCCTTCCTCTATCCGATAAGTTTAATGCCTAGTCCATAGTTGTCTTCTCTGTATTGACCCTTAGCCCTCTGGACATCATGGTCTCCCAATTGCTCAAGCTCCACAAGTCTTATACTTTCTGTCTCCAGGCAACCTAAATCTTGAACAAAAGTGGCCCTCACAACAGAGACCAATTCCCTTTCCTCCCGTCGTCCACATTCTTTACAATAAAGTAGTACTTTGAAAGATACTTTATCGGTATACTCTAAACCACCCCTCCCCCTCTCCACTCATTGCTCAGGTGCTAAAATCCTATTAGAGCTGTGATAAATACCTCCAGTGAACATATGCCTCTATTTTATGTGCCTCGGTTGAGATTAATAATCAGAGGGCTGTGGAGTCAGGCATCTCTGCTTCGTCTTCCAAGCCATCTTGTCTAATTTTACCATAGGCATGGGAGGTATTTTGTTTCAGGAGCTCCTCGGAGGCAGCATTTGCTCTCCTGGATCAAATGTGGGTTGGTTTAAAAAAAAAATAATACAACACAGTGAAATCTTTTTTTCTCTGCACCTTCCAGTCATTTGAATAAATGATTATAAAAATGTCATATGTGAATCGTAGGGCTATAAAAACATTGTTGAACAGCCTTCCTATTTCCTTCTCATATGGTCATCTGAGTTACCCTTGACACGCTGTTGTTGTTTTTAATAAATGCCGGGTGACTGAATGGCTGAGGGAGGGAAGCAGTATGTGTGTTAGCATCATCATTTACAAATGAGGAAACAGGCTTTGAGGAGGTTCTGTAAATTCCCATGCTCACAGTTAAGAGGTGTCAGAGTCAGGATTTGAACTCGGCTTTTTAAACTTTAAGTCCTAGACTATATTCCAAAACTCTGAATCTGTTGCCATTGTTCCACGCTATCTCTGATGTGGAAATGCTGTGAAAATGCGAGGAATTATTGTTTTGATTAGAGGATGAATGATTCATAGGCCCAGAGCATGCTAGAGCCAGAAAGAACTTTTTGGTTGTGGTTATTCAGTAGTGCTTGACTCTTCATGACCCCATTTGGTTTGTGGCTTTGTTGGTTTTTTTTTTTTTTTTTGGCAAAGATACTAGAGTGGTTTGCCATTTCCTTTTCCAACTCATTTTATAAATGTGGAACTGAGGCAAACAGGGTTAAGTGACTTGCCCAGGGTCACATAGCTAGTAAGTGTGTGAGGCTGGATTTGAATTCAGGAAAATGAATCTTCCTGGCACTCTAT
>JAQQSW010008090.1:0-13552 GCA_028646575.1 Pseudocheirus occidentalis
CCTCCCTCCCTCCCTCTCCTCCTTCCTTCTGATTACTTAATAGCTCTGGTTCCTCAGTTATTTCTTGTGTTTTCTTAGATATCTTGTTTTTCCATAGTACTCACTGCCTTAGAATTACTAAGTACTTGATTACTTTTTTTTCAGTTATTCTGTACCCAATGCCATTTTATAAATCATTTTACAATCCCAGCTTCAGGGCTTTCCAGTTGTTACTTTGAGTAAGACATCACCTGTCTTTGGTCTTCAGTTTTCCCATCTCTAAAAGCGCTTGGAATAAGTGATCCCCTTCCTTTCAACTCTAAATCTTATAATCACAGATTCAATACATAGAAGTAAAAAGAGAAGAGTGAGCCAGTCAGACACTTTAATACACTACAATTAAATTCAGCTGATTTCAATTCTAAAAGCACTTATTGTTGGGGTTACTATTCATTGAATAGGAGACTCAGGAGTACAGACAGAATACAACTCAATTTTACAAGCTGTTTTAAAGTACCTCCTCTTGCTAAGGCATAGCTGCTGGGGATACAAAGACAAAGGCCTTAAAGGATTTAACATCTCATTGAACTTAATGTATATGTAATCATGGACTCGATAATTTAGAGCCACGTATTCTTGTTTTATTTTTTAATGTGTATCTGGTATAACTTGCTAATGTGTTGTTGTGAGTATTCCTTGTATAGATAGGTTGTTTTAAATGATGACTGAAGTCTCTTCCCACTCTCAAAGACTGTAGTTCTCTCTATAAATCTTTTCACTTTAAGTGGAGAGGAAAGTCCACAAAGGTAGGGGCTATGCCATTGTCTCTAGGTACTCAATAAAAAAAAGGTACTCAATAAATCCTAGTTGATTTGATGACTCATAAACCTTGGAAATCTAGTACTTCTAACAGGCTACTTTTATGAAGTTTTTAAGCTGTACATTATTGAATCATCAGTTTCATTTTTAATAGTTAGAAGGGAGCATTCAGATTAATTCAATGGCAAATAGTTTGACCCTTTAATTTTACAGAAAAGCCCCCAGGAGGTCAAATGAGTTGCCCAATGTCATTATTAAAAAGGTGTGATGTAGAAAAATATAGAAATGCTACCTGACCCCTAAGTTTATTAATATCCATCACTTACTATCTTGCCAAATCCAGTAGGAGTTAAAGAACCAATAATTTAAGGGACAAAATGATTAAAATATATTCCATTGCTTAGGATGCTACTATAATGTTTACCAAAAGATAAATCAAATGAACCCACACAGCAGACTCTTAGAATTAACAAGGTAATTTGGGAAGCTTCAAATTTGACAAAAGGTTTGGGTGGTTTTTTTTTTGGTAGGGGGTGGAATGAAGGAAAACATGATGTCATGGAAGCATGGCTTTAAATGAACTCTTCTGGGTGTAAACTCAATGGCTCTTTTTAGCTTGGGGGGGGGCAGGGTAGTAACTTAAGTTCATGCAAGGAAAAGCTGAGAGCTTTCACCTTGTACTGAACCTGAATATTTCATATTTTAATTGACAACATTCACATCTTGGAGTTCTCATTTAGACTTTGATAAAATCAACTCACAGAGGCAGATGGCAGGCTGTTATTTTTAATTCACAAGCCATGTTAAATATATGCCATATGTTATAGAACTTTTCAGGCTCAGCCTTTTGAGTGCTACCACAATAAACTCACCACCTTACAGAAAAGGGAATATGACAGGAAGAATTATGAACTTGTGGGTTACAATTTTTGAAAAACCAAATCACTTACTTGCCTTTTTGCCTGATAAAAATCTCATCAAATTGAAAAGCCACACATTTAAATGGTAATATCTGGAGAAAAGAGAAGTGAGATTGGGAAGTTTAAATGTTATTTTGCTTTGGGAAGCAATATGCTGCATCACAGCCATGAGGTCTCTGAAAGATATGTCAGAGGTTGTGGCATGGTGTAGTGGCAAAGCATTGGGCTGGATGTCAAGATTCCATAGTTTTAGTTTTAGTTCTGTCATTAACCAGGTGGATAATCTCTTTAAGTTGGCTGTCTCACTTTTTTCATCTCTAAAATAAGCAGAGTGGGCTAAATGATTATCAAGATTCTTCTTAGTTCTAACATTCTAAGGTTTTTCTGAATCTACACAGTACAGAACAGAGAGACAGGTCTTTAATTTAGCAAAACCTGAAAGATAACTTGTGAGAAGCAATGGAGAGAAGTTGTAAAGAAACTAATTTAGGAAGTAAGGAAGGAAAGAATTTGGAATTATGAAGAACTGATTTCAAATCATACCTTAGATATTTGCTGTTTGACCTGGGCAATGCACTTAATCTCAGTCTCAGTCTCCTGATTTTTAAAGTAGGGAAAATATTGACAATTGTCTCACTGCTGTGTCATATACAAAAGTAATCTGCAAAAACATGACAAAATACTATACCTCAAGTTCTTGGTAAAATTTTAAAAAGAAGAAATGTGAATCATCATTCTTAATAATTACATCATCCCCAAATAAATTGATTTGCCTTGGGGAAGTAATGGAATCCATATCATTGACAGTCTTCAAGCAACAGATTTCATGTGTTGAGATATTATAAAGCAGATTTACATTCAGATACGTGGTGAAAAAAAATGACCTGTAAGGTCCTTTCTAAATCCGAGATCCTGTGATTTGCAAATGCTAACAATGAACGAACTTTAATTTGGATGCTTTATAGCAGTATTGAATTACTTTTGAAGAACTATTAATTTGCCTCTACATAACAAAATATACTGCCAGATCTATTGGAAATTAAAAAATGGACATTGCAGGAATGCAAGTCAAGAAACAGATTCAATTACTTAGGAAGCTATAATAGTGCTTATACATAGACAAATTAAAAGAAGCAATAAAGCAGCCTCTAAGATTTAGAAAGATCATATTTGAGAAACTTAAGATTCAACACATTTTTTTTTCTTTTTTGGTAGGAGGGGTGAGGAAGGAGTAATATGTAGGATCATAGAACCCTGGTTATTAACTATTTTATCTATGGAGTCATAAAATGATGGGATAGAATTACAAGACAGCATATAGAATTCAGTCTATTAAACTGACCTTTTCATTCTTTAGATTCACCAAAAAATTGCTATTGAATGCTTAATAAAGAGCATATTTGTGTTAGATATAACTTGAAATATTTGAATAAAAAATTAAAGGAAGAAGAGTAGGGAAGATCACAGAATTTCATGACTTTGCTCCTCTTACTTTCTCTTGTTCCCTTATTATACTCACCAGTTTTTCATGCTCTCAGTTTTTTATTAATAACTCCTGGTATTCCTAATATCGCCATGGGTGGCATGGGTATAGAAGAAGTGGGGTGATTTGAGTGGGTATCTCCAATAAATACATTAATAAGGGAAGGAATAAGTAAACAAACAAATAACTGGATGAATTAATATTTCCCTCACTGGCCTATTCCAGATTATGAATTTTTACCAGCTGTGGTTAATTTCTTTCAGTTGAGCCTTATCCTCTCAAGATTGCCTTTTAAAATTATCTTGAGAATGATATTAAGTCATTAATATGATCTCATTTATTGGATCTATTCTATTGCTTATGGAATAGACAAAGGCCAGCATTATAAAGATGGGTACTTGGAAGTTGGAGGGGAGAGATGTTGAGAAAGGAAAACACAACCAAGAAAAGACAGCAAAACAATTCTCAATTTTCCTGATTTCAATTTTTTTTTCTCAGATTGTTGTTGATGGCTTGCATTTCTTCTTTTAATTTACTAAATACATCCTCTGGACATCTACTTATTGGGAAATGGATCTTAATCTCATAGGTCTGTGTTGATTGAGTATAGATTTTGGATTTAAGACTTTTAAGGAAATCTCATAGGTCAGAGTTTCTTGCTTATGGGTCACTTGTCATTCTAGCTAGAAGTATGTCTGAGCTTTGCAGGAAAAAAACACAGACAAGTTCCAGAAAGGGACTGGCCTTCAAAACAGTAACAAGAGACAGTGGAAAAATACCTGTACTCAGAACACTTGAACTGAAATCTCACCTCCCTCAGTTTCCTCAGTTGCAAATGAGTGCACATTAGATGGCCTTTGGGTTATCTTACAGATGTAAAAATTTATCATCCACCATTTATAAAATGGTGAAATGTGTAGTAAGGCAAACATTCAGAATGCAGAATAATCATGTAATTCTGCTATAAGTCTGGTTACCAGTATGTACTTAAGGATAACGGTTTCCCATAAAATACTTTGGCTCTTATTCTTGGCTCTTGTGCTTTGCTTATATAAATGAAACACCTGTTTCATTAAGCTCTTTCATAAACACTATAGATACTGTAACTGTATTTTTAAGAGGCAAATGGAATGTTGCAGAAAAGGTAGTTTAGAGTTACAGTTGGAAACAGCACCTTATAAGGTGCTTCTCTTTATGGGGTTACAAAAATGTGTTTTTACATTTGCTCTATGATTATCTATGAGGTAAACCAGGAGAAAGGGAGGGAGGGGAAAGTGTGAGTGAGAGAGAGTGAGAGAGAGAGACAGACAGACAGAGAGAGAGAGAGAGAAAGAGAAAGAGAGAGAGAGAAAGAGAGAGAGAGAGAGAGACAGAGACAGAGAGAGAGAGAGAGAGAGAGAGAGAGAGAGAGAGAGAGAGAGAGAGAGAGAGAATATTGCCTTATCTATTCTTTTATTAAGAAACAAAAAGAATTCAAATGCTTAGCATAGTGCTGGTGAAGAAACTCTTTTGTTGTAAGCTTGAGAGAAGCAGAAGAAAATAAAAAGAAATGAACTGAAGAGATCTTTTATGAAGAAGCTGTTTTTATCTTTATCTTCTGATGAGCAGTTTTGAGAAGAGACTTTATTGGTACCTTGAGAGAAACTGAATAGGGCAGGCCTGTGTTTTTGCAAGTGAAGAGTAGCCAATCATGTGCTTTTATAGTGAGGATTTCAGGTGATTCTTCTTTCTGCCTGGATAGTCCTCATAGTCAATATGTTGCAAATGATGACACATGTCTTTATAATTGATTTAGTTTGTTAATAAATAGTATATTCAATAACTTTAATATTTAGTAAGAGATGATCAAAAGATTTGCTATATCCAGAGAAATGAATAAATGCTATTGAGGGAGGAGCTTACTGAAGTTTATTAAATATACAATGAAAACCACACTAGATTTCTACATCTTTCATCAGAGGAGTAACAGTCTTTTGTACTTGGTATAACATTGGGCAACTGGCAATACTTGAATGGCTCATTGATTTCATTGAGGTCGTTAGCCTCGCTTTTTCTGGTCCTGCATCTCTAACCACATCCTTTACACTGGTAATTTGCCCGGGTTTTGGTAGATGTAGTGTTATAGCCTTCTCATGCCCATCATACACCTCTTCACTGTCCTTTAAGGCACTCACAACTTTATTTCTTTAGAGACTGTAACATAAAATTACTTACAGATAAACAGCATTACTTCATTGGCTTTGATGTTTTAAAAGATAGCCTATACCAGAGGAAAGTTTCAGGTTATTTTCAAAGCTTTAATCTAGTCTCCTTTCCTTCTGTTCAATTCTAGGCCAGATCTCTGTCCATTCACAGTGTCTGTACCTGATGCCATGATCCTCTTTGAGAGCAAAGGGCAAACAACAATAGCAACAACCTGTACACCAACTCTATAGTTGGTTGTTCATCCAATGACTTATAGTCTGAACAATAGGCGTTCTTCATCCACTTAGTTTTTGCTATGTGGATAGTTAAGGCATTCTTTTTTTGGAATGATCACGTTGTTCCACAAGCATTTTGTCACATGAAAGTTTCTTGGTTTTGATGGTGAATTTTTCAAAAAAAAAAGTAAGCAGAATTTCTTTATCATTCACTGTTACTGAATGACACAGGAATTTTGATATGATTTATGTAACATCAGGTAGGTAAGGATGGAAGATAGTGAGAATTCACTACTCTACCTGGTTTTTTTAATGATGTATGAAGTTTCAGCTTAAAAGCAGGCATGTTTAGTCAAATAGTGAAAGAAACTTAATATGGAGCAGAATCTTCAGTCAGTTGTGTGCCAGGCATCATTTGATAAAGATAATTATTGCTTCTGCTCATTTTTTTACTCAAGTGTTTGGGAATTTGTCAGTATTGATGTGTGTTACTTATATTCTCATTATGTCTTATGTGTCAATCATCTGAATACTTTTTGTTATACTTGTGGTGAGTTTGCGTGTCAGACATTTGAGCAGGGTTTACTTTTTCAGGTGAGCTAACTTCCAAATCTCAGAAGCAGTGCTTTTCTAGTTAAGAGGAAAGGAACTTTATTTGGAATGTAAAATAGATGGTAAGGATCACACTACATGTGAATGGAAAAGTGATAAGAGGGCAAGAGGAGTACAAACATGCATGGTGTTGAGAGCAAGTCTACAATTGCAATACAACAGAAGATTGTCAGGAGCTATATTTTAGATGAATCATAAGAGCACAACTTTAAAAAGGAAAAAAATAGCAAGCTGATGTGGGTGCAGTGGATAGAGAATTGGGCATGGAATTAAATTAGAGGAACGTGCATTCAAATTCTACCTCAGATACTGACTGTATAACTTTGGACAAGTCATTTAGTCCCTCTGGGCCCAAGGTTCTTAATTTTTAAAATGAGTTTGTTGTACTTAATGTTCTCTAATTTTCCTTCCAACTCAAAAATCTGTGATCCTGTGATTCCTAAAACCAGTCAAAATAAACACAAAAATGCTATGAGATTCATATATTTTTAAATGTAATAGGGGGGAAAACAGGCACATTTTTGCTGCTACTGTTGGTGCTGCTGTTGCTGATATATTTTGTTCATTGCTAAAGAGTCTCATTTAGGAGTAGAAACTGTGGGGGCAGGTAAATTCCATTTTAAAACTTTCATTCCTATTTTTCAGTGGATACCAAAAGGAGACCCACTTATACACTGATTTATATTAAACATTTGTCTTTTCATTGCATGGTATATCGTAGTCTCTAAATTCCATAGGATGGAGAGTTCTTGAACTAACGACCATTTGGACATTTTTATTGTCAAAGCAAAGGTATGAAATTCCAACCTACATTAGGAGATTTCATTACCACCACTCGCTCACTCCATCCATGGTGCTATGCCTTTATTTCCATGAAGAAACCTAGGATAAGGATTCAGTTTCTATCCCACTTCTGATGTAGCCTTGGGCAAGCCACTTAACCTCCATGGACCTTGCTTTTCTCATCTGTAAAATGAGGGTATTTGAACAAGATGATCTCCAGAGTGATCTTCCAGTGCTAAATCTACAACACATTAGCTTTATATTATACCCTTTAAAATTTAAACCTCCATTCTCTTCCATCAAAAGAGGAAACAGCCACCCCCTCTTCTGTCCTCGAAAACAACATACCTTATTTTATATATTTCAAAGAATTTTGCTACAAAGCATTACAAAAAAAACCATATGGACTATGGGATAGAGAAGGTTTATTATAAAGATGAACAGAGATAAGTGAGAGAGGTATTTTAAGCCAATGCTAGCTTTCCATGTAGAGTCACAGAAATTCTATTTAGCAGAGTCTTAATCATTCCTCCTCTTGCACTGATTTTATACTCAGAATCAGTTCAGTAGATATCTTTTTAGCTTGACAATCTAGTCAATATATATGAGCATAGAACATAAGATTTTAAGATGATAGGAGCCTCAGAGATTATTTAGTCCAGAGATTAACCTTTCAGAGGATCATAGACGCCTTTGGCTGTCTGGTGAAGTCTATGGAATCTTTCTCAGAGCAATGTTTTTAAAAGCAAAAAATAAAATGCATAGGAATACAAAGGAAACAAATTACATAGAAATAAAATTATTTCTTAAAAAGCTCATGGGCTCTCATTTAAGACCCTTGATTTGTAGTCCAATCTTTTCATTTTACAGGTGAGGTAATCAAGGACTAGAAACCATGTCTCAAGATCAATTTCTAATTCAACAAACATTGATTCAGTGCTACTTACAGCAAGACACCTTTGCTAGGCTTTGCATTCACCTGAATAAGTAGCAAAACCAGGATTTGAACCCAGGTACCTTGACTCAAAAGCTGATGCTCTACCACAGTACTGCAATGGTATGTTCGAATCATCCAAAACAACAACAACAAAAATTTTGGTTCTCTGGGAGTCCCTCTTCCTAAGTGGGCACCACCTTGAATAGTGAATAGAACTTTACTAAGTGTTTACATCCTGGTATGTTTGAGTGGCTCTGGGGACTGAAAGAGTTGGGTGCAGAAAAAGCTAACACAGCCAATCAAATATCCTCTCTGATGACTCCCTTCCTAATTCTTCCCTCCCGGTACCTAGTTCATTATTGAATATATGCGTATTTAAATCATGTGCACCTTTTACTTTGCTACTATGCAGTATGTCCTAGAAGTCTTAGTGCAATTCTAAGCTTGGGTGATTTCATAAGTCTAAATGCTACAAACTTAGAAATGTATCATTTGAAAGATTATATGAATTTCCTTTATACCTAGTTAATTTTTAAAATTCTAAATAACATTTTGGCATAAATTTTAACAAGATGGGGAACTCCGTAATTATTCTCTGTGTATGTGAGAGTTTCTGGATATCTTTTCAGACTTGTGGATTGGTAGATGCCTTCTTGCTTGACTACCTTAGTCACCTGATCTATCTTCAATAGAGTTTTTATTGTGTGGTTATGCTAAAACTGTTGTTTATATATCAAAATCATTTTCTTTGAATGATCTGAAATCTAAGATTACAGATCCATTTCTTCTGCTCACTGAACAGGAGCTAATGAAACTTTTTTGTTTTACAAAGTTCCAAAATTAATTAGAGCCATAGGTGGTACAATATATTTATGCTGAATGTTAATAAGAAACATAAAAATTTTAATATTTTAAATAATTAATCTTAAATGTTTTATGAGTGTGTAGCATTTATATTTTTGAACTTACTAAAGCTGAAAACGGCACTAAGGTTTTTGGGACATGCTGTATGATGAATTTTGTAGAACATAAAAAGAAATTAACAAAAGGATTAATAAAGATTAATCAAACATTTTTCATTTTATTTGTTAATAGTACAAAAAACCTTGTGAGTTAGAGCAGTAGATATGAATATGCTTCATTATTTCCTAAAAATCTGTTTATCTTCTAGGGGTTAGGGCAGATATAAAGAATTGATAGAAAACATGAATTATTAAGTTAATGCTGTCTCTGTAGCTACTCAAGAAGGTAAATATTTAAAAGTGCACTTTAAAAACTGAATGATGAACAATATATTTGTGTGCTATATATGCTATATATATTCTATATGTATATATGTATTCATACATTGCACATACATTATTATTATTATTATTAATTTATTTTGCTTTTTAGAGGGAGGAAGATAGGGCAGTTGGGGTTAAGTGACTTGCCCAAGGTCAATGGCATGTGCATGTGAGCGTGTGTGTGTGTGTGTGTGTGTGTGTGCGTATGCATGTTAAGTGTCTTAGGCTGGATTTGATCTGAAATCCTCCTGACACCAGGGCCAGTGCTCTATTCACTTGCGCCACCTAGCCACCCCAGTGGTATCATTTCTTAATTTTCTATGCATGGATGGACAGGTTGGGGCTAAGTTGTGAAGCTTTTTATCCGCTAAACAGAGGAGTTGGTATTTGATCCTAGAGATAATTGAGAACCATTGACACATTGATTTGGGGCACATGGTCAGATCTAGCTTTAGGAAAATCATTTTGGCAGGAATGTGGAAGAGGGACTGTAGAAGGAAGAGACTCAAGGCAGGTAGACTAGCTATGAGGCTACTGCTACATGATATGATGAGGGTGGAGGTGGAGAGAGAAAAAGGTGGTTAAATTGGAATTTTTTTTCACCATTGATATCTACACGGTTGTAGCTGTGGGGACACTGGTGGAGGTTAGGTCATAACTACTGCAAAGGACACAGAAAGGGGGAGGACTTGGATGGCAGCGGGAAGGGGAATGATAAGGGAATGTTTGGGAATGGTGGCCAAAATCTTGGTTGAGTTGCAGACAAGTCCTATGATTGGCTATTGCTGAGAAAGTGGGATGCCACACTGCTTTGTTTGATAGGGTAATCACATACTTATTGAAGTTAGGCTCCCCTTGGGGCTAGGGCCCCGCTTTTGACACTATTATTCCAGAATATATCTTTCACATTACTAAAACAAAAGAAATACCCAGTGATCATACATATAGAGCCATAGAGGCAATCTAGAACAACCTCTTCATTTATTCATGAGGAAATTAAGTACCAGGTGGAGAGATGAGTTGTCCATGGTCACACATTTAGAGTCTGCATTTGAACCTAGAGCTTTCAGACTACATGTCCTGCATGATATCCACTATGCCTTGTAGCTTTAACAATTCTTTCTACTGATCCAGGTTGCAAAGCTTTTTCTTGCCTTAATAGATGGTCTCTATAAGTTGCTGTCACCACCTGGTGGTAAGCTTTCTGGTGACAAGCCTCCATATATATTATACTGTGTATCCTTAGGTAACAGAGATACAGATTGTTATTGACCCCGTACGCAGAAATGTGCTGAAGCCAGTTGTAACTGGCTCATGGGAACCGATTGTTAAACATTTATCAGCACACCACTGTGGCCTGTACTCAAAACAATGAGAGCTTGGTAGGACAGTTCAGAGCTTATGCTGTCCTGAAAAGCCAAATAAAACAAGATGAAAGAGAAGAAAACTTTAAGAACCCAGGGTGGTATATTGAAGGACTGAAGTTAGAGCTCACCTCTACAGTAGATAGCAAAATTTCTTATTTCTCCTTCCTTTATTTTGTCCTCCCTCCCCCTTCCTCTCCTATTCCCATCAAGGCAGAGTGATATAGCCACATTAGAACTCTGAAAAAAATTTCCCTTCACCTTATTTTATAAGCCATCCTCTGTTTCCATGGCAATAGAGGCGGGAAGACCTATGACAGATAGCACTGGAGTGGCGGCTCCCTCACTAGCAAACTTTGGCTGCTGACTGTCAAGTGCTTGTTTGAGAAATCAGATGCAGACTTAAGGATTTTTTTAACTTGTAACATTTTACTAAAGTTTTAAGAGAGCTAGAAAGTTAAGAAAAAGTGGTAAAGGATAGTCACGCATTATTTTTCCAGCATGCTTTTCAAACTTACTTTCGAGAAACTTTGAAAAACACTAGCTGGGAGACTTGATAAGATGAAAATCCAACACTAATGGCAAATGATGACGATGACAAGAAGGAGAGTATGACAAAAACCTGGGGTCTTCCTTTCAAGTGATCAGTGTGGGATTTCTTCCTCATTACAAAAAAAAAGATAATTTATTTCGCTTTTCCCTAATTGCCATACATATTAAGCATATGGAGCCGAAGAGTAATATTTTGCATGAATGGCAGCACGATGAATATATTTTAAAGAAATTCCTAGGAATAATGAACATGGGCTGTGTTGGGGCTGTCATAATCCTTATTTATTTAGTGGGTACACAACAGCAGTTCAATTTTCATTTCAGCAAGTGTTTATGGAAGCAGGTAGGTTGTCAGAGGTTATGACCTGTGCAGGATGTCTGCCCTTGGGGAAAATGGAAAGACTTTCACAAGAAATATCAGGCAAGAAGCAAGAAACTGGGTCACTTGGCCACTCACTCCTATTGGCCTTAGTCAATTCCCCAATCAGTGTCTGTGTTCTTCCCTATGGATATTTAAGTTTAAATGCCAAACTGATCGAGAGATAAAATAAATGCTGTAGGATTTTAGAAGTGGGAAATATGAATGCATTTAGGAATCGATAGAGAAGGCATTATGATGTGGCTGAAACTTGACATGGACGTTGAAAAACATATAGCATTTGAATGGTATTGGCAAAGTGAGAAGGGTAGCTCCAGTAAAAGAACAGTATGAACAACAGCATGGGAATGGTTCTGGAACTTATAAGGGCCTTCCTAAGGAGACAGACTCCACCTCCTGGCTTTCCTGGCTTCCTTCATGTCTCGACTGAAATGCCACCTTCTACAAGATGCCTTTTTCAGTCCGTCTGTAATCTCAGTGCCTTCCTTGTGAGACCATTCCCAATTTATCCTGCTCACATCTTATTTATACATAATTGTCTACATATTGCCTCCCTCATTAGATACAGAGTTCCTTCATAATAGGGACTATTTCGGCCTCTGTTTTTTTTACCCTAGCACTTAGCAAAGTGCCTGGCACATAGAAGGCATTTAATAAAGGTAAGTTAACTGACTGATTTAACTGATAGTTCATATAAATTTTATTGGGATCAGGAATTAGAAAGCTTTGAATGAAAGATGAGAAGTTTGAACATATTTCTCTTGAGCGTGGAGAGAAATTATCGATCCTTAGGTATGGGTATGACATTATCAATTTCATCTGGTAGGAGTCTAGAGATAGAGGGCTATTGTAGCAATTTAGGCATGATGAGAGTTTAACCTAGGGCTCTGGCAATGGGAATGGAAGTCTAAGTGGAGTGGATTTTATGGAAGAAAAATATTGATTGAATTTGGTGACTGATAAGAGTGCCAGAGACTAAGGAGAGTAAGAATTCAAGACTACTCGTAAGTTTACACTGGGGGTGGGTAGGGATGGGGAGGGGATGTGAGGAAGTCTACTGACCAGATTTTGTGTCTTCTAGGAAGTTTTAAGGGCAGCTATGTGGCACAGTGGATAGAGGATAGGGCCTGGAGTCAGAAAGACTTATCTTCATGAGTTCAAATCTGGTCTCAGACACTTATCAGCTATATGACCCTGGGCAAGTCACTTAACCTTGCTTGCTTCAGCTTTATCTGGAGAAGGAAATGGAAAACCACTCCTGTATCTTTGCCAAAAAAACCTCAAATGGGGTCACCAAGAACCAGATGTGAGCAAAAAATTAGTAAATGAGAAGGGAGTTTTAAAATATTTGTCATTATATAGTAATACCAATAGCAAACATGATGATAACTAACATGTATTACTTACTATGGCACTGTGCTAAGCCCTTTGCCAATATTTTCTCATTTGGTTCTCACAACAGTCCTATGAAGTATGTCCTATTATTACTCCCTGTTTCGCAGAAGAGGAAACTGAGGCAATAAGAGGTTAACTGACTTGCTTAAAATATCTGAGGTCAATTTTAGACTCAGGTCTTCCTGACTTCAGACTGGCTGCTTTATCCACTGGCCACCTAGGTACCTCTTTGCTAAGCAAAGGTTTTACTTATATAGATAAATTTCGGAATGAGACACAGGGAGGTTAAATGACTTGGTAGTATGTGCTGGCAGGAGGGTTTGAACTTTGGACCTTTGACTCCAGAACCAATTCTATTTCTATTGTGCTCTGTCTTTATTTTATTATCTTTCTCTCAGTCTCTCTGTGTATGCATCTATTGCTATCTCTAACACTGTCTTGGTCTCTGTCTTTATCTCTCTGCCTCTTTCCCTCTTTCCCTCCTTCCCTCTCCCTCTCCCTCCCCCTCTCCCTCTCTCTCTCTCTCTCTCCCTCCCTCTCCCTCTCTCTCTCTCTCTCCCTCCCTCTCCCTCTCTCTCTCCCTCTCTCTCTCTCTCTCCCTCCCTCTCCCTCTCTCTCTCCCT
>JAQQSW010008091.1:0-13552 GCA_028646575.1 Pseudocheirus occidentalis
CCTTTTATCCCCTTAGCTCCTCCCTCAATTGCCGCCCCTCCTATCGCTCCACGACAGTACCCGCCCTCTAGCGCCGCCCCTAACATCCACCTGTGCCCACCTAGTTAGCATAATTAACCTTTGACTGACAGTTTTATGGTTATAAAAACTGCCCCTCAAGCCTCAGCAATTTGCAGGCTATCCTTAACCTTTTCCTGCCCGCTGCAGAGTGTAAAACTTTATAACTCTCTTTATAACTCTACCTTAGACCTCTGCACTTTGCAGGTCCCCCTATTTCTCCTGCCTGCTACTAAGCCAGCATATCAATAAACTTTGAAACTTTGGCAAAAGACAGCTTGAGTTCTGACGAAATTCTTTCCAGACAAGAACCCAGGAGGGATTATATGACATTTCAGACACCCTCATCAGACACCCCCAAATCTCCCACACCTCTTCAAGACCATTGGTCAGGTCTCTCTTGAGACCTCTGGTTAGGTCCCGCTTGTGGCCTCTGGTTAGGTCCTGTTTGAGACCTCTGGTTAGGTCTTGTTTGAAACCTCTGGTTATGTCTCACTTGAGACCCCTGGTTGGGTCTGTTTTGTCTGTCCGTCTGTTTTGTGTCTCCATCTTAGGTGTCTTGTGTCTTGTGTCTCTGTCTTGGATTTTTGTCTTGGGTTTTTGTCTGGGGGAATTTGTCTTGCTGGTCCAGAGAATGGGACAGGGACAGTCTTTCCCGAATACCCCCTTACGATATTATCTGGACCATTTTCCTGCTTTTCAGAAAGCAGCAAAAGACTGTGGTTATAAAGTTACCAAATTTAAATCGGGACAGCTTTGTACCCTTGAGTGGCCCTTAATGGGAGTGGGATGGCCACCTGAAGGATCCTTTGACCCCATTCTGGCGGGCAGGTTCCATAGAATTATTTTTGGAAATCCTGGCCGCCCCAACCAAGTTCCCTGTATTGTTGTCTGGGTAGAACTGATCTCTGGGAGGTCTAAGCTTCTGGTCACTCAAGAAGCTTTTAAACAAAAGAAACCCCAAGGGGAGTGGCAGTCCCCTTAGGCTCCCTTATATCCTGTCTTACTGCCACCCATGGAGGAGGATCCCTTGATTCCCCCTCCTTATATGGGACCCCCTGTAACCAGAGATCCGGATCCCTCCTCTCCTCAAGGGGGCCAAGAGCCAGAGGATTCCGCCTCACTCACTCTCTCTAGTCCTCCCCATACTAAAAGGGGGCTCCTTTATGGAGCCCCAAATGTCCCCTCTCCTGATTCTTCCACAATTTTTCCCTTGAGACAGGTGGTCCCACCACCAGGTACTGACCAACACAGTCCCTTTATGGTTTATGTTCCCTTTTCTACTAGTGATCTTTACAATTGGAAGCAGCAGAAACCTCCTTTCTATGAGAAGCCTCAGGACTTTATCTCCTTGTTAGAAACTGTCTTCTTTACCCATCAGCCAATCTAGGATGATTGTCAACAGCTCCTCCAGGTCCTTTTCACTGCCGAGGAACATGAGAAGATTCTAAGGGAAGCTGCGAAGGCTGTCCTAGGTCTGGACAGTCAGCCCACGGTTGACCCTGCTAGGCTTAGCCATTAACTGACTGCCGAACGCCCATATTGGGATCCCAACGCGGATGAAGGTAAGGAGGCTCTCAACCAATATCGCCAGCTTCTGCTGACAGGGATGCAGGGGGACAGCCAGGTGGCTGACGAATCTGTCTAAGGTTAGTGAGACAGTCCAGGGTAAGGAGGAATCCCTGGCAGCCTTTTTGGAAAGGCTTATGGAGGCTTACCAGATCTACATACCCATTGATCCTGAGCACCCAAACAATAAGCAAGCAGTGATCATGTCCTTTGTGTCTCAATCAGCCTCTGACATAAAGTGGAAACTCCAAAAATTGGGAGGGTTTGAGGGCAAGAACCTTTCTGAGTTAATGGAAGTGGCCCAGAAAGTTTTCAACTCCTGAGATGATCCCCAATCTGCTCAGACTAAGAGAGTTGCCTGTGCTGTGGTAGACACCTTGGTTGAAGCAGGATCTGAGCATGAGTCGCCAAGAGGACCCCTCTGCAGGCTGGAGGGAAGTCCCGGGGATACAGCAGGTCCCAGAAAGAAGAGAAAGAGGTTGGATAGAGACCAATGTGCTTACTACAAGCTGAGGGGCCATTGGAAGGGCGAATGCCCCCAGCGCATGAAACAAGGTCCCTCCCCAATCTTGGTTGAGGAAATAGACTAGAGGTGCCGAGGTTTCATCAGACTGAACCCCTAGGAGCCCATGGTAACTCTTAAAGTAGGGGGCACTCCTGTTTCATTCCTGGTGGATAGGGGCACAACACATTTGATCCTCAGTGCCTCCCTGGGTCCTCTCTCCACTGAGAAAGTCTCTATACAGGGGGCCACAGGCCAGATAAAGTAATACCTCCGCACCTGAACTAGGATTGTGGATTTGGGACATGGGACAGTTACACATTCCTTCCTAGTTATACCTGATTGCCCATACCCTCTCCTGGGGTGGGACCTCCTCCACAAACTCCATGACTCCATTTCCTTTGAGGGGAATTATGTGGATCTTCAGTTGGGCTCTGTACAGGTCTTGCTTACCTGTCCCCTGTTGGAGGAGTATCACCTTTACCAATCCTCTGCCTTGCCTGACCTGCGATCAACCAACCTACTGGCCCATTTCAAGTCAGCCATCCCCAGAGTGTGGGCAGAAGAAAATCCACCTGGTTTTGCATCCCACCTGTCTCCAGTAGTTGTGTCCCTGCTGGCCTTGGCCATCCTGGTAAGAATTAAACAATACTCCATTCTGGTGAGAGCTAAACTGGGCATATCAAAGCACATTCACAGATTCCTTGAGGCTGGTATACTGACCAAGTGTAAGTCTTCGTGGAACACTCTCCTCCTCCCTGTAAAGAAACCAGGCTCTGATGACTTTCGCCCTATGCAAGGTCTGCAAGAAGTAAATAAAAGGCTGGAAATTCTCCACCTCACTGTGCCTAACCCATACACCCTGCTCAGTTCCCTTCTGGTAAGCCATGCCTTAGACTTAAAGGATGCCTTTTTTCCAATTCCTTTGGCTCCAGTCAGCCAGCCCCTGTTTGCCTTTGAATGGGTAGAACTGGACTCATCCTTCTTGGGGCAGCTTATGTGGATAAGGTTACCGCAGGGCTTGAAGAATTCCCCTACTCTTTTTGGGGAAGCACTAGCCCAAGACTGTTGCAATACATAGATGACCTCCTGCTCTCTGCCACTTCCCATGATTCCTGCAAGACAGCTGCCATGACTTTGTTGTGCCATCTAGCCACCTTAGGCTATAGGGTCTCAGGGAAGAAAGCACAGCTCTGCTTGCCACACATTATGTACTTGGGATATGTTCTGGAGGGAGGCAAGCGAAAATTGTCAGGGAGTCGGGTGAACGCTTTGCTGCAAATCCCTGTGCCCCAGACAAAAAAGCAAGTCTGAGAATTCCTCAGGGCTGTGGGGTACCTCCATCTTTGGATTTCAAATTTTGCTGAAGTTTCAAGGCCCTTGTATGTGGCTACAGCAGGAAAAGGGGAAGGACTGGTTTGGGGGGAAATGGAAGAAACAGCTTTTAGGACTTACAGAAGGCCCTTGTTAGTGCACCAGCCTTGAGCCTCCCTAACGTTGAGAAGCCTTTTCAACTGTTTGTGGCTAAAAGAGGGGGAGTGGCGAAAGGTGTTCTCACTCAGGCCTTAGGGCCCTGGAAGAGATCAGTGGCCTCCATTCCAAGCAATTGGACCCCGTTGCGACTGGATGGCCAGCCTGCTTGCAATCTGTCATGGCGACAGCCCTCCTGGTCAAAGAGACTACTAAGCTCATGTTGGGGCAAGACATCACTGTCACCGCCCCTCATGCAGTAGAAGCCCTACTCCACAGCCCACTCCAAGGGTGGATTTCCAACTCCTACCTGACTCACTACCAGGTTCTTCTTCTTGACCCTCCCTGAGTCACCTTCACCCCTGCTACCGTCTTAAGTCCAGCTACCCTGATGCCGGACCCCAATGCCAGAGGGCCAATCCGTGACTGTGGGGACATCCTGGACACCTTACACACTGCCCAGCCTGATTTGAAGGACACTCCCTTGCAACAAGTAGACAAGGAACTCTATACAGATGGGAGTAGCTTCGTGATGGGGAATACTAGATATGCCAGAGCCTCAGTAGTTACTCTCGATCATGTTATATGGTCAGAGGCATTAGGCAGAGGCATGTCAGCATAGAGGACTGAGCTGATTGCTCTGACACAGGCCCTTTGCTGGGAGGAAGGAAAAACTGTAAATATCCACACCAACAGCTGCTATAACTTCGCCACAGCTCATGTACATGGAGTCATTTATCAGCAGAGAGGGCTCCTGACGTCAGAAGGTAAGGAGATTAAGAATAAGCAAGAGATCCTCGACCTCCTTGCCCCTGTGTGGCTCCCCAAGCGGGTGGCCATTGTCCATTGCCCTGGTCACCAGAAGACCAACACCAAAGAGGCCACAGGAAACAGGCAAGCTGACAAGGAAGCATGGCAAGTTGCCCTCAAAGACCCCCTGGACCTACAGTTGCCTATCCTCCCAAAGTGCCTCCTACCTGAGAAACCCTCCTACTCCCCCCAGTAGTCTGACTCCATCTTAGCAAAAGGGGGTATACTACAAGAAGATGGCTGATGGGTCCTCTCTGATGGACTAGTGGCTCTCCCTGACTCTGTTGCTCAGTCCCTCATCCAAGATTTACACCAGGCCATACATTTGGGATCTGTGAGCCTCACAGACCTGGTCCACCACCACTTTTACATCCCCTCGCTCTGCTTTAAGATGGAGGGTGCCATGTGGCAGTGTGCCATTTGTATACAGGTCAATGCTCAGGCAGCCCTGAAGCACATTCCCATCCACAGGCCCCAGGAGCTGCATCCAGGTGAAATGTGGAAAGTGGATTTCAATGAAATGGAGAGGGGAGTCCAGGGATACAGGTACCTTCTTGTATTTGTGGACACATTTTCTGGCTGGGCTGAGGCTTCCCCACTAAAACTGAGACTGCTTGGACAGTAGCCAAGAAAATTATCATGGAGCTGGCTTCCCGGTTTGGCCTTCCCATGGCAATTGGGTCAGACAATGGTCCTGCTTTCATTTCACAAATTTATCAGTATCTCTCACAGGAGTTAGGATTCCAGTGGAAGCTGCATTGTGTCTATTGGCCCCAGAGTTCAGGGCAAGTAGAAAGGATGAATAGAACCCTTAAGGAATTTTTGACTAAGCTGAAGCTTGAAACTGGTGATAATTGGGTGAGTCTCCTTCCCTTTGCCCTCATTCGTGCTTGGTACACACCCTCCACCCTGTCACTGTCCCCTTTTGAGATCCTTTTCAGCAGACCCCCTCCTATACTCCCAAGGCTCCCTGATATCTATGACCCTGAATTCTCTAACTCTCACTTTCTTAAGTGTCTCCAGACCATGAGGCAGGTCCAGGCAGATCTTCAGAAATATCTCTGGGCCACTGGCAATCCTCCACCACTGCCAGCTGACTCTGGTGATATACAACCAGGTCCCTGGGTATGGACTAAGAAACTGCCATCAGACTCTTTGGCCCCATGGTGGCTAGGCCCATTCCACGTTATTCTTACTACACCCACCACAGTTAAGGTTGATGGTCAAAAGGCGGGGATACACTGGGCCCACATCAAGTTGGCTGATCCCTCCCACATACCTGAGAAGTGGAAGGTCCTGCCTGCAAATCCGGAAAACCCACCAACTAAGCTTTCCCTCCACCTGATGCAATGAGCTTCTTGCTTTTCCTAATCCCCTGCCTGTTAACGCCCCTCACTGTAAAGGCTAACCCCTACCAACCTGTCAAGTAGGCTTGGACTCTGTCTAGGATGGGTGATGGGGGTGTGGTAGACAGAAATGAGACCTATGGCCAGCCCATATTCACCTTTGATTTATGTAAGCTGCTTGGCCCAAGTTGGAACTGCCCTACCTCAGCCTCATTCCATATGGAAGGGGGCCTAGTATACGGGTAGCGGTCATACGGATGTGGGGACAACGACAGGGAGTCTGTCCTGAGGGACACTCTACATTATATTTGCCCCTTTCATAGATGGCCTGAGTGTCAGGGGGAGGGGAACTACCATTGCACAACCTAGGGTTGTGAAATCATTGCCCCCTGAAAGTCTGGGAATGGAATTGACCCCCATATCACTTTCTACAGACTGAAAAACTGCATATGCCCAGGCAGGATGCAGTAATCAATCCAGTGGTCATTTGGCTTAAGAAGCCCTTTGAGCAGGACTGGGACCTGGGAAGGTGATGGGGAATAAGGTTTTATGCTTACAGTAGGGATCCAGGAGGTTTGTTCACCATACAGTGAACCCCTCTTCCTAGAGCCCCGGTCCCCACGGGCCCCAACTCAGTTCTGAACCCTCAGCCCCACCACCCATGCATGGAGGAAGAGTAAACATCACTTTGCTCCAGGGCAAGGGCTCAGCTACCCTTCCTGCCATGAGGAGACCCCTGCTAGACACCCTGGAGGCTGTATTCTCCTTTGTGAATGTTTTTAACCCTAAGGAAGGATTTCTAACCAGGAAGGATTGCTGGTTATGTTTCAATCCAACCCTACCCTATTTTGTGAATAGGCGTGAATGCCAGCATAGATCCCAACTCCATCCAGCTGCAAAATATCTCCCTGACCGTCTCTACACAAGTCTGCAACTGGCATTCCCCAAAAATAACACTAGGGGATGTGCAAAAACAGGCAGTTTGTGTCCTTTCCCCTTTCATATGACCTTAAACCCCCCCTATGCAAACCTGTGTACTGCTATCATTAGAACTGACAGGGACCAGGGGTTGTCAGCCTATACCCTCCGAGCTCCTGACAATGTCTGGATGGCATGCACCACTGACCTCCCATCAGTGCGTTAACAGACTCTTAACTACCCCAAAATGTGTATTTTGGTCCATGTTCTTCCCCAGGTTTTCTTTTATTCCAGAGAGGGGGCCCATGAGCATTTTGGTTTGTCTACCCAAGCAAGAAGGGCTGCCATGCTGGTTCCCCTCCTGGTAGGATTAGGTATTGCTGGATCCATTGCTGTAGGCATGGCAGCCCTGGTTCCAGAAAAGTCTCAGTATGCTGCTTTGAACGCTCAGGTAAATCAAGATATAAAGGAACTGGAGAACCAAATTTCCTATCTTGCGACCTCCTTAGATTCTAGATTTCCTAGCCAGCTCCACCTTGAATCCCTTACTGATCTCCAGTGATCCTACCTTGACATTTAATAATCTCCTTTTAATTCTCTTTGTCCTGAGTTTTGCCTCATTAATCAGGGCAAAAGCTGAAACAAAGAATTTTCCTTTTAACAACACTTGGCTGAGGTTGTGCTACAGAACCAACGGGGGGCTAGATGTACTATTTCTTAAGCAAGGGGGTCTCTGCATGGCCCTTGCATGCCAACCATTCATGGCTGATCAAAAACAGTCTTCTCCTGGTACGGCAGAGCATTAAGGAAAGAGAAGCTGCCCGGTGTCAGGGACCAATTGATTTGAATCTCTATTCAATTGGTCACCCTGGCCAACCTCCCTCATAATATCATTAGCTGTCCCCCTTATCCTTCTGCTCCTAGGTCTCCTTGTTGGCCCTTGCCTTGTCAACACCCTCCTAGGCTATGTGTGGAAGCAGGTCCAGTCTGTCAAACTAATGGTCCTGAGTACACACTATGCACCCCAAAGTGGCCAGGAATCAATGCTTTGATTCTTTCCAAAACCAAAAGAGGGAATGAAGTGGCCAGGAACCAGTCTAGTGACACTTTATGGAATTAGAAACCAGTCAAGTAAAACCCTATGGACTTAAGATAGGAATCAAGAAACTGGCCTAGGGTAGTTTGTCTTTTTCATTGCTCAGTCATCACACCCTGAGCCCCTCTGCTTACATGTAGTCACAACCCCCTGCCTACAGATGTAATCACAACCCCCCTGCCTTAGTAACAGCTTGCTTGCACGTGCTTAGTAACAAATTAGGTTAGTTAGATATGTGAACCTAACAGTGAAGCCATACTGTATAAAAGGTTCTGCAACCCTGAGCTAGGGGCTGATTCCTTTTGATTGGCACTTGAGGGACAGCCCCAGCTGGCTAATTCAGCTCCCAAAACTTTTCATTCAGACTCTGTGGTCACTCTATTAAGACTTGCCCTTTCACTAGTGGTTCTCAAACTTTTTGGTCTCAGGAACCTCTCTACAATCTTTAAAAAATTATTTGAGGACCCCTCCTTTCCCCACCCTCAAAGACTTTTGTTTATGTGGGTTATTTCTATTGATGTTTACCATAGTCTAAATTGGAACGTCTTAGTATTATTATGGTCAGCTAAGTGGCCAGTGGATAGAGTGTTGGGCCAGAAGTCTGGAAAATTAACCTTTCTGAGTTCAGATCTGGCCTCAGTCACTTACTGTGTGACCCTGAGCAAGTCACTTAACCCTGTCTGACTCAGTTTCCTCATTTGTAAAATGATCTGGAGAAGGAAATGGCAAATCACACCAATATCTGTGTTATGAAAGCCTCAGATGGGGTCACAAAGGGTCAGACACAGCTGAACAAGTATTATTATAAAAATCATTTTAACTTTAAGAATCCTTTGAAAGAATATTCCTCTTCTCTACACACTAAATTCCATCCAAATAGACATACTGATAATTCTTTTTGTATGTGCTCTGCATTATTCCTCTTTGAACACTCTCTTGAAATTTATACTTGTTGGGTCCCTTGTTGGTAATGGGTTGAACCGGTCCTCAGCTAACAGGAGTGCACGTGATCACCTGGGGGTGGAATGCGAGGGCTGCACCTGTTTGCAATAAGCAGGATACTCTCTTCACCTTCAGGGTGATGCACAATTGGCTGTGGTGAGGGCATGGCCAGGGGAGGGGCCCTAAGGGGCCCTGGAGAAAGGACTTAAATACAGGCTACCGGGAGGCAGAGGGAGTTCCAGCCACGCCAGGCTTAGAGAATGTAGCTAGAAGCAAGTCCTATGTCCTGAGTTTTCTGTGCAGCTGTTTCTCCTGAAGAAAGCAGGAGCCAGGACTCCCGAAGCCTGTTGAGGAAGGGTATAGGGGAGACCTATACATCCTGACCCAAAAACCATAGCAATACTAATTCATTATTCTGAGCCTTGTTTGTCAGTAGTCAGCATTGGGGGAAAAGTCAGTCTTCAGCATTGTATTACCTGCCATCTATCCCATACCAAGCCACCCCCTACTTCAGGGGAGGGGAACCTGTAGTTTAGAGGCCACATGTGGCCCTCTAGGTTCTCAAGTGCAGCCTTCTGACTGAATCTAGACTTCATAAAACAAATACCCTTAATAAAAGAATTTGTTCTATAAAACCTGGACTCAGTCAAAGGGCTGTACCCAAGGACCAAGGCTGGAGGTTCCCCACCCTTGCCCTATTAAACATCATGTAGCCCTGTACCTGCTACCTTGGGGAGTAGGGGGAAGCAGTGCTGAGATACAGTGGACTGTCCTCTCCACTGACATGGACCTATCCAAATAATCTTTATTTTACTACAAAATTTATCAATAAAAGCCAGCTCCACCTTGAATCCCTTGCTGATCTCCAGTAATCAGCCCTAGGTATTCCTACCTTGACATTTAATAATCTTCTAATTCTCTTTGTCCTGAGTTTTGCCTCATTAATCAGGGCAAAAGCTGAAACAAAGAATTTTCCTTTTAACAACACCATACCCTAAATTAGCAATGTTCTACTCCACCCCAACTCTGCCATCTCACAATTTTCTTATTGAATGTCTATTTTTATGTAAACTCATTTCAAATACAATCTTTTCTAGAAAGTCTGATGATTCGCCAGGTTAATGGTGATCTTACCCTTTTAACTTCACATGCACTAGAGGTCTTTGAGCAACTAATTAGATACAATTTTTCAGGCATATTACAGTGGAACTTTTTCATCAGGTACAGGTTGAACTAAATGGTTTCTGAAGTCTCTTCCAATTTTGATATCCTTTGAAAAGTCAGATACAAATATTCATATGGTCCATATGCAGATACGCAAAGTATGTATGACAAAGTGAATTAGTGATCCTAACAACAAGGAGATAAATTTAACTTCTTAGGTGTCTTGAGACTTGATGGTTGGAGTCTCATTATTGATCTATGTAGCTCTGGAAAGGTATACCTATTTAAGAGGAAAAGAATAGAGAAATGGTGATGAGGAAAGAATAAAATTATATTCTAAATTAAGAAGATATGTAATCACTAAGGATCACAAAAGATTTAAGAACTTGATCTAATGGGTCAGATTTAAAGGTCCCAAATTGGGGTCAATAAATTGGGGAATGATTGAACGAAGTATTGGATTTGAAAGTGATAGGATGCTATTGTGATATGAGAAATATTGAAGGGGATGGTTTCAGAGGAACTTGGGGAAATTTAAATGAGGTGACATGGCATGAAGTAAGCAGAACCAGGAGAACCATTTATACAGTAACAGCATTTTAAAGACAAACAACTTTGAAAGACTTAAGAGCTATGGTCAATGAAATGGTCTATTATGATTCTGGAGCGCTCATAATGAAATGTGCTACCTACCTCCTGACAGGGAGGGGATGGGGTCAGGACACATGATGAGACATTTGGGAGGCATAGACAAAGAGGGTAATTGTTTTGCTTGATTACACATACTTGTTATCCAAGGGTTTTGTTTTTCTTTCTTTTTCTTTTGGAAGGTAGGAAGGAGAGAAGGTGAATTTTCATTAGTTAAAAAAAAAATAAAGGCACCAAGTTCACAGTAATTTTGTCCCTGGATGCATGGTTATGAAACATGAATGCTTCATGTTTATGACTTGAGTTAGAGAATAAAAACTCTTTAACAATGGGCTGAAGGGATGGAATCCCAGCTCTGTGTTAAGAAAGGTCACTCTCTCTTCTATGACTCCCAGAGCTGTCCTGCACTCTCCATGCACCCTGCCATGAATAGACTCAAGGAAATGTAAAATAGGATAAGCTCTGTTTCAATTTTCTTATCTGTAAAACGGGGATTAATAGCACCCACCAGAGTTGTTGTGTGGATCAAATATTTCAAAAGCACATTTCAAACCATATAAAATGCTAGCTTTAGCTAGCTGTCACCTCTTACCATTTTCTATGGATGTTTGCTTTTGAGTTGAGGAATGGGAGATATTGCTGCTTTGGGCAAGGTAGAAGTGAACACAATGTTGCTCCCTGCATGCTTGACATCTCACTCATCTTTATGTGCCTTCTTTCGTAGACTCTACTCTACAGTTCTCAGAATTGGCTTCTTCACTTCCTGAGTCAGGAAGAATAGACAAGCACACATTAAGCATCAACTGTATGCCAGGTCTGTGCTAAGGGCCAGGGATGCAAAGAAAGGCAACAAAAGCCTGGGCTCTCAAAGACTTCTCTAATGGGGAAAAACAGTATACAAACAGGCTCTGTACAAGATAAATGGGGAATAGGCTCAGAAGGAAGGAATGGAAATCAAGGAGAACTGGGAAAAACTTCCTGCAGAACATGGGACTTTGTTGTTTGGTTTTCATTTTTGAAAAGGACCAATGACATCACAGGATGATGTCTTGACTATGGATTAATTTGATTTAAGTGAGGCAGAGCTGCATAAAGCCATCAAGTCCTCAGCCTCATTCTCTCTTCCAGAGTCATCAAAGTCCAGTGACAGGACAAAATCAAGAGGACTGGTGATGGTTGGGATGCAGTAGATGATGACCTTGGTGTCTTCACTGTCTAACCAAGCTCATTATTGATCTACATAGCTCTGGAAAGGTATACCTATTTAAGAGGAAAAGAACAGAGAAATGGTGATGAGGGAAGAATAAAATTATATTCTAAATTAAGAAGATATATAATCACTAGGGATCGCAAAAGATTTAAGAACTTGATCTAATGGGTCAGATTTAACCACCTTCATGGCTGTTGGAACAAATTGTTCTCTTCTGCCCATTCTGCCAGAAGTTTTCACATGCTTGTGGTAGACATCTCCCTAACTCATCAACAGATTTGAGGCCTATGACATATAAAAAAAATCTGAGAGACATAATTTCTGGGTAATTAATCATTTTATTATTTAGTGAATTATTAATAAAAGGATGGTCATTTGGCCATCTCTCATAAACCAAAGATGGATCATGGTAGCCTATCTACACTAATATGCCCTTGGAAGAGTGGGTGTCCCAGTCAGATAGCAATCAACTGTGACTGGTTAACAATTAATGAGAAGAATGGATATTATGAGAGGTGGGCTTATTCTAATGAGGGCTAGGGGGGAGGGCTCACTCAGTCTTGGACAAAGAGGCATCTCTACCCAGACCACCCCAGACCTAAGGCAATCTAGACAAAAGGGGTCCACTTCTACTCAGACCTGTCTATCTAGAATACAGTGGGCCAGAATTCATCTAGACTAAAATCTCTTTACTTTTTGATTAGATCTGAACTTTCCCAGTTGGGTGGGGTCTGAACAAGATTGAGGAGAACTGTTAAATCCAATCTCATTATGAAGCCTATTTTTCAGATGCTAATTTGACCTAGTAGAGAATTAGAAAATAGGAAGGGAAAAAATTTTCCATTTCCCCAGTAGAAATTGGCTATTAATATAAGAGAGAAAAAATCATTTCTCTCCAGACTGTGTCCATCTGCTAAGATGGTTTTATGCTGCTCCCTCCCTTTTGCCCTCCACCATCTAATGTGGTTTTAGGGATGTAGGGACCCAAAATATCAAGGTTCAGGGCAGAGTTTTCTGGAAAGAATTTGCAAACTCAAGCAGTCTTCTGGTCAAGTGGCAAAAAGTTTGTTGTAACACCATATAGTGGGCAAAGATCTTTTTAGGTGACTCACATCCTAATGAAAATGATGCTAAAGCTTATATAGGCAAAACAGTGCATTGCATATGAACTATGCTGGGATCAAGTGATGAGATGTAGGCTCTGGGACCCCCATAGAGCTCCTTGAATCTTTGAGGTACAGGCTCCAGGAAAGTAAATCCTCCCAAGGAAGGTATTTGATAAATTTCTCCAATTTTTTGATAATTTACTTGCTTTTGAAAGGCAGTTTTTAGGCCTTCCAATAGCCAAAGTACCATATGGTCTCTCTTCTGTCTGTCCTGTCGGATCTGATAATTCCATCCTGGGTCACCAGTGGGAACAGCAGCTGTTCCTGGGGGGTATTTTCTGGGGTCATTGCTAGCCAAATGATTCCCCAAATTTTGGGGCTTGTTCCCAGATTCTCCTCCTCTCCTCGGAGGAACAACAGGTAGAGAAGAAGATATGCAAATCACCCCAAGAAAGCTCAAATTGTAGGGTTAAGTCCCAAAAGCCTTCAGTAAACTTTGTGGGGTTTTCGGAGAACTTACCCAGCTTCTCTTTAATTTGATTGAGATCAGAAATGGAGAATGGGACATGCACTCTAGTTGTCCCACCAGCCGAGAGAGCAGCTTCCCTTAAGGGAAAAAGTCCTGAAGGTGCTGTGGGAACAGGGGCTTGGGAAGGAAGATTAGAAGTCCCACTTCCTGTGAGAGAGTGACCTGAGGCCTGAGTGGGTGTTGCC
>JAQQSW010008092.1:0-13552 GCA_028646575.1 Pseudocheirus occidentalis
TCCCATCTCTGCAAAAAGCTAGGGCAGGGATGTCTTTTCATCTGTCTTTTTTGGAGCCCCACTTATTCCTTGTAATTCTGCAATTTTAACTTTTGATTATCAGTGTGTATTTTATTTCCTTAACTCTGTTTGCTTCATTTTGTATTAATTCAAGCACGTCTTTCCATGCTTTCCTAGGTTTATTATGTTCTTTGTTTTGTGTTGCTGTTGTTGTTTAGTCATTTTTCCATTGTGTCCAAATCTGAGCTCATTTGGGATTTCCTTGACAGACATACTGGAGTGCTTTGCCATTCCTACATATGAGGGAATTGAGGCAAGTGGAGTTAAGTGACTTCCCCACAGTCACACAACTAGTAAGTGTCCGAGGCCAGATTTCAGCTCAGGAAGATGAGTCTTCCTGACTCCAGGCCCAGCACTCTGTACACTTCACCACCTGGCATTTTGTACAGCACTGTAATATTCCATTGCATGTAAGTACCATAATATGTTTAGCCATTCTTCAGTCACTGGATAGATTGACATCTTTTTTGTTTCCAGTTCTTTGCTACCATAAATAGCATTTCTCTCTCTCTCTCTCTCTCTCTCTCTCTCTCTCTCTCTCTCTCTCTCTCTCTCTCTCTCTCTCTCTCTTCTCCCCCCTCCATCTCTGTCTCTGTCTCAGTATCTATGGAGCCTTTCTTTTGGGGGAGTATGTCTAGCAGTAGAATCTGAGTCAAAGGGTTCCCTTCTTTCTATCACACCATACTCTGTGCTACTTGCTGGGCACATACTACTTATTTAACTTTCTCTTTCCTGTAATTCATTGTCCTCAGAGCTTTGACAATGACTTTCCTAAAGCACAAATAACTGTTAAAGCTTGTTGTTTACCTGCTTGGGAACCTTTAGTGCCTTTAATTGCCTTTAGGATAAAATTGAAATTCCTCAGCTTGGTATTTAAAGCCCTTCACAATCTGCTCTAACTTGCCTTTCCAAGGATTATTTCACTTTACCCCATGTAGAGGAAGGTCAGAGTGGTTGTTCTCCAACTCATCACTTCATCTCCGACTTCCAAGTCTTTCCATGGGCTAAAATGCACCCCCTTTTCATCTTTGCCTCTTAGAAGTCCTAGCTTTCATCAAGGATCAGCTAATGCGCCATTACCTATTGGAAACCTTTCCCCATCCCATAGTTACTAGTTCTTTTACTCTTCTCAGATGATTATGTATGTGTACACACACACACACACACACACACACACACACACACACATTTATTTGTTTTTTTTTTACAAGGCAGCTATCATTATGTTGTACATGTACTAAATACTTTTTGAATTGGATTGGGTTGGACTGGAATTGAAAGAGAGGGAATAGAGAAAAGATAGAACCATTTTGCGCAGCCAGGTATAGTGGGTAGAGTGCTGGGCTTAGAATCAGGAGTCTTCCTGCATTCAAATATGGTCTCAGACACTTACTCACACTTACTGTGTGACCCTGGGCAAGTCACTTAACCCTGTTGGCCTCAGTTTTCTCATTTGTAAAATGAACTGTAGAAGGACGTGGCAAACCTCTCCAGTATCTCTGCCAAGAAAACCCCAAATGGGGTCATGAAGAATTGAACATGATTAAAAAAATGACTGAATAAGAAAAGAGCTGTATTTTGGGGGAGGTAGGTTAGAGAAAAGGTCTGTCGGAGTAGCTGAGGGTCAGTTTGCTTCTTCTTGTGCCAGAGGGTTAAAATGCTTTGCAGATACCTAAGGGTTAATAAAGTAAAACCCATACTCCTCCTATTGAAAGAACAAAGGAAGCTAGAACTCCTTTTGAACAATGATGATTTTCAATACATTTAGGAGTTCAGAGCTGATAAATTCTAATCATGAATGTATCCATATCATCTTGCAGCTTCTTAATTCGATCCAGTCCCTATAGACAGCTTTGGGAGTGATTACATTAGATAAATTGCTAATGCCATCGGATTAGTGGCATGGCAACCATTATAGAACTCGGAGCTCTTGGATTCCCTAGCTGTCTGTCCCACTAGGCTCGGGAAGGGGAAGCAAGATGAGAAGCTTCTAAAGGAACTGCAGAATAGTTGTGTGTGTGTGTGTGGGGGGGGGTGGGCTCTAATGCCCCCAGGGATTCTCCCTGTAGATGACAGCATCAAGGCCAAGGTCAAAAGGATGCACACTTCCTTTAATCATTTTAGATCACAATCTACTGGGACAGATAAGACCTCTCAGTGAAATGATTAAAGAATTACAAATAGAGCTCTAACTAGGACCTTTTGCTTCTGAGGCAAGTTAACTCTCAATAGGATGTGTGTGTGTGTGTGTGTGTGTGTGTGTGTGTTGATGGGAGATGGGGAGACATCAGGACATTGCATCCTAATGCTGCTAGGGAGGTGACTAAGAAGGGGTTAGGGGCTAACATTCTAGGGAATGGAAGGAAATTCACCCCAGCCAGAGGTCTATTTCCTATGTTAACCAATTCTTTTTATAACTAGTTGCCAAGTGTGGTTGTTTGCGTGCTTTCAGTGTTTTCAGCACCCTTCAAATTCAGCACTCTGTGGGCAAAGCCCTGATCATCCCGACCTAGTTATGTGGTTAACAATATAAGGCAGGTAATTCTATAAAATTGTTACAATAGGAGTTCAGAGAAGGGAGAGATAACTTCAGGCTTCAGAAGCCAGGCAGAGCTTTGCAGACAACTTAATGAAGACTCAGTTTCCTTATCTACAAAATGAAAATGCTAATATATACTTACTTATCGGTTTTTTACTTACTTGCCTTATTGTTTTTTTGCTAAGAAAGTGCTTGATCCAATTTAAATGTGGATTATCATTTTTCTTTGACTTAGGCTTTTAGGATTAGTATGATTTGGATATGTGAAGAAAGGGATAAGAATAAATAAATGACAAATATTGTTGTCTAACACGAGGTATAATTTTGGGAAGTTGTCTAGGCCTATCATTTCATCAATTTGGGGTACTCCTGATTTAGAAACTCTCCCCAACAATCAGATCAACAACCTGTCTGTAAGGCACCTCATTCCTAATTCATAGTCTTAGAGGTTTACCTGGTGCATGAGTGGTAAAGTGACTTTTTCCTGATTACATAGGAAGCATATATCAGAGGTAGGATTTGAACTTATGTCTTCTTGACTTTAAGGCTGATCTTCTATTTACTATGCCATGATGCCTTTCATACTAATATGCTATCTAGGATGAAAACATATATAAAATATCAACTATGACATTGATGGAATTGGTTGCATTGCATGCCCAAAGGAGCCTCCTTATTTCCCACTGGGATACTCCCTGGGACTTCATGCTCTCCAGAAATTCACCATTCTGCCAGATGAATTCAGCTCCAGAACTAGCCTCTTCAGATGATTTCCCACTGTGACTGTAAGACTTCATTATATCCCCTGACTGAGAAACAATTTCTTTTTATGCATTATCTCTCCTGTTAGAGTGTGAGCTCCTTGAGGATGGGGACTGTCTTGTGCCTTTCTTTTTATTCCTGGTACTCAGCATTGTGCTTAGAACATAGTAGGTACTTAATAAATGTTTACTGACTCTACCTCTGAGTCAGATTACAGTAATTGAGCAGGTCTTGGAGAATGGAATGGGAATGGGGAGCTGTTAAGAAGGCTAGTAAGTAATGGAATGATGTCTGAACGAAGAAATACCACCCCAAAGTCTGTTGCAACTTTTTAACGATCAACTTATTTTGGGGCTACTTGAGTACTATGTACACTTCATTCTGAAAGATTTTGAAAATGGCTTGAACAGAGCTAAAAACCGAGAGGTACGGGGCTGTTAATCATTGCTAAGGTTTCTTGGTTACTAACTCTGAAAACTTCCTGGGATTACCCATTCTTTGTCTAGAAAATACAGCAACTTCATAGGTTACACTTTACAGGAAGCAAGGTTTGGTAGCAAGGTTTGAGGAGAAAAGGGGAAGAGAAAGGCTTATACTTGCTGCTGTCAGCCAGAAGCTATCAGTGACTTGTTTTTTCTCTCCCCATTCCTTCTCATCACTATTGTCAACTTAGAGCTTGCCCAGGGCCACATAGTTAGTTAAGTGTCTGAGATCAAATTTGAACTCAGGTCTTCCTGACTTCAGGCCATGAACTCTATTTGCTGTGCCACCTACCTGCCCAAGTTTCTGCAACTGGAATGTCAGATTTAGAGCTGGCAGGTAGCTTGGATTCAGTGACTCTAAGAAGAAACTGAGCCCCAAAGAGATTAGGTGTCTTGCCCAGTATCACACAGCCAGAAGGTGTCTGAGGCAGGACAAATGCCTCCAACAAGAGAACCGTGTCCTATCCTCTATTCTAGGCTGCCTCTCATTCATATCTCCCGCTTTAGTGTTTTGATGTTACAGCCCAAATAAGGTAAACTGAGGCACAAAGTTTTGAGCATGATTAGTTTATTAGTAAAGCATGAATTTACCAATAAAGAAGACCTCAACTTCCTCAGCAAAACTAAGACCCTGAACAAGGAGGAATAACTGTCCTTTATAGTTTTGGGGAGTAAGAGCAGGACTTTGTAGGTAGGGAACAAATTATGATTGGTTAAAAAAGATTGATATATCGTGAATGGCAAAATCAAAGAGCTGAGGCATGGGAGACAACATGGCTAGCAACAACCCCATCCTTCTCTTCTGTGACTAAGAAATATTCATTGAGTCTACCTGCAATATTAGAGATAGTGGACCAGATTGCTTTGGATAACAAATCAGACACCCTTGATTAAAAAATAAAACAGTGATTAACAAGAGAACTGGATTCCTAAATTTATTACAGGCCAGCTGAATTCTGAACTAAGTTCAAAGAACCATGACTTAGGCAATTACAGTACAAAATCAATTAATTGTAAATAGAATCAATCTTAAAATGATTTAGAATCCATCTGATTGTTTCATTGGCCTGGAAATAGGAATCCAAGTTGTACTGGCCTTGTACATGAGACACTTTAAGACCTTTCTTCCTTTCTCTTCCAACGGAAGCCAAGGTTTTTGTTGTCTTTTGTTGTTCAGTCATTTCCATTGTGTCTGTCTGATTTTTGTGATCCCATTTGGGGCTTTCTTGGCAGAGATACTTGAGTGATTTGTCATTTCTCCATTTTATAGATGAGGAAACTGAGGCAAATAGGGTTGTGTCTTGCCCAGGGACATACAGCTAGTTAAGTGTCTGAGGCTGGATTTGAACTTAGGTCTTCCTGACGTTGGTCCCTGCGCTCAATCCACTATGATACCTAGCTGCCCTTTTATTATCTAATCAACCACAAATATTTATAATAGTTCAGAATCATGATCTCAGAGTCATCTTTAACTTTCTCCCTTTTTTCCACAACCAACCAATGGCCAATTCTTATAGAATTTTAGCTTAGCTTTGTGTTACAGTGGAAATACTACTGGGTTTAGACTTAGAGGGCCTGGGGTTTAATCCTGGTTTTGCTCCCTTTACTTGCCCATGGGACTTTGCCCATGTTAAAGTGTTAACTTTTCTAGACCTTAATTTACTCATCTCTAAAATAAGGTGATTGGACTAGGGGCCTCTGAGGTCCTTTATACCTACAATTCTGTGAACCTCAGAAGAGAGTAGACCACGGTAGGGAGCAGAAATGGAGTATCTGAGTAGAGTACTCCACATTTTATTATTCTGACTTTCCAGTTGTGGAAACTTGGGTGGTTAGGTGGCACAGTAAATAGAGTTCATGACCTGAAGTCAGGAAGACCTGAGCTCAAATTTGACCTCAGACTGTGTGACCCTGGGCAAGTCACTTAACCCTATTTGACTCAGTTTCCTCATCTTTAAAAATGAACTGGGGAAGAAAATGGCAGAATAGTGTCTGCTAAGAAAATTTTAAATGGGGTCACGAGGAGTTAGGAACAACAAAAATTTTGCTTTTCCTTAATTGATCTAGACATATGAGTCACTACCATACTTGTAAGTTTTCCTTTGGTTTAAGATTTAGAAGAGAAAACAAGGAGTTAGTGAGAATTTTAGAAGAGAAAGAGCTTTTTAAAGTTCAATTAAAAAAAAACAACAAACCTCCTCTTCAAAAAATTATTCTGTTTCCACCCCCCTTCTCTCCTTTTTTATAGAAATTGGAACCATTCCCCAAACCTTTTAAAAATCTTTTTTAAATAAGAAAAATCTTCCCTTATGGAGATCTACTGGGGGTAGTATATGAGGTCTCTTTAACAATGGTCTCCATGGAGTGTTTTTTGTGTTTCTTGTAAAAATTCTCGTTGAACATCTATAGCAATCCCATGCCACTCCAGGATCATGCCCTCTGTGAAACCTTCTTGAATCACCATAGCAAGATGTGTTTCTTACTTAAGCATTTGCTGCCTGTATTTTATGTCTTTTACCTTGTCTTGTGATTACTTCTATGTATATTTTACCTTTCCTCCTAGACTTCAGTCTCCTTGAGGGCAAGGACCCATGTCTCTAGGTATGTAGAAGGCGCTTACAAGTTAAGTCAACAACCACTTATTAAATGTTTACAATGTGAGAAACACTGTGCTAAGTGTTAGGAATACAAATAATAAGCAGAAAGACAATTTCTGCTCTCAAAGAGCTTACATTCTGATGAGGGAGAGAATACATGAAAAGATGCTAGTTTTAAAACACATGACTTTTTCCCCTTTTGGTCCTGTTCCTTCCTTCACAGCTGTGACTAATATGGAAATATGCTTTACATTATTGCACATATATAACCCATGTCAAATTGCTTACCATTTTAGGAAGAGGGGAGGGGAGAGAGGGAGAGAGAAAAATTTGGAATTCAAAATTTTATAAAAATGAATGCTAAAATTTGTCTTTACATATTATTGGAAAAATAAAATACTATTAAAAATGCTGAAAAGGGAGGTAGGATAGGACTTACATGTAGGCCGAGTAGAAGAAGTCCAAAGGCCCTGAGTCTTTAAAGCCCAGAAAGGAAGGGACATAGGGCTGGCCTGGGTGCTTTCCGTATTGTGGAGGTTCTGGGAAAAAATAGCCATTTAGGGGAAGGTGCTAGCTGCAGGGGTAGAGTATACTTCCAATGGGAGAAGATGAGGTGAAGAAAACCTCTTGGGCAAGGAGACAGTCTTTAAAGTCCAGAAAGTCACACATAGAGTCCAGAGAGGAATAAAGACATGGTTGACCCGAGAACTTTCTTTAAAATAAATATTTGTTGAATAAACGAATGAACTATAGTATGGCTTTTCTTGATTTTCTGTAGCCAAGACTAGTCATTTTGAAAAATATCCCTGAGAGGTACTGCCACCCTGCCCCCACTAATTTGACAAGTTACCAAATTCTAGTCTCATAAGACACTTTGATTTGTAATACATTGCAATGCACATTGGACAAGGGGTAACTATGCTCCAAAGGACATTTCCTGTTGTCGGTTATCTTTACCTCAGCATGGTTATCATGACCCCTTCAGATATCATCTTTTTGGCACACTCCTCTGGAGTTAACACCTTCACACTGACCTGTCAATTTATTCTTCTTTGGCTCTGGCACCACATGAAGGTGTTTTTGTGGTTTCTAACTTTCCATTAAAAATCAAAAGAATTTTGTGTAGCTCCTATCCCTCATTTTTCATGTAAAGGAATGGAATCCTAGATTGTTGGTGTCAGACCTGGGACAAGAACCCAGGCCTGCTGACTCCCAGTCAGGTGCTATCTCTTCCATATCTCTCAGCTGGAGGTGAGGAGGGGCATATCTCATTTGGTTTGATTTGATTTTTGCCCTTAGCCTCCTAGTTCTAAACCCATTGTTTATGTGAATGCCATGTCCTCTTATCTCTTTTGAATGTTTTTTAAACCTTTGGACCTGCAGTGATGATGATTCAGGGATAAAGAGAGCCTGGAGATCTATTTATTTATTTTTTAATACCACCTTACTGAGAAACTTAGGTAGCACACATCAGCAGTGGCCAAGAAGTCATTTGACAGGACAGAGCGAACAAGGTCTGAACACCAACAACCAGAATTAGTTGCCTCTTTTTCTTGTGTTTAGGATTTGAACTTCTCGTTGGCCATGTAAGCACAGGAAATAAGTAGCTGTGCAGCTAACAGATTGTGACGGTGGGATTCCCATGAAATAAACTGGTTTGTGATTAGGGGCTGTAGAAGTCATGAGTTGCCTTAGCCTGAGACTTTATCACCTGGCAAGAGGGCAGTGTTGTGGAGGCAAGTAAGATCCAGGAGTGGAGGTGAGAATGAAGCAGGTGAGATGGGCAATAACTATGATTTCCACTGGCCCACTGAACTGGAGGGGAAGACTACTTTTCTCACCATGCTTCCCCTGATTTTCCTTGCTGCCATCTAAGAATTGGAATTAGAGTGCTGTACATAAACACCTTTCCTTTTCTTCCATTTCCATGATCTAGGAGTGTGAATTAAGAGAATTTCACCTGCTACTCTAAAGAACAAGGAGGGCAAGTAGATGGAGATTTTTGGAGGTAATTGGATGGAAGTAGATGGCTCATTGTAAGAACACCTAACTTCCCTTCAGTTTTGTTTCAAACAATAAAATATGTAGCCATGGTATATTGAGTTCTTGTGTCGTGAAAATGTTGGGATCATTGATCAGCTTCCATTTGTGGAGTAGAAACTCTGAAGTCATAGATTTGATATTTCTGATATTTTGAGCAGTTATCACTTACCTACCATCTGAACCTGGTCAACAAAAATTGGAAAACATCAGTGCTATCACTTAAAGCTGTGTGCCATGTTGGTGATGGGGCAGCCTCTGTCTTTAGGCTGAGTGCCATCATTGAAGAAACTTCAGCCTTTTGGAAGGCTGTGCCAGGAATGTATCTGAAATTTTAGGGGATGAGGCAACTGGGATGGTGGCTTAAGGAGAGCACCACTTGGTATATAATTTAGATGTCTCTCTCTCTCTCTTTTACTGGATGGTTAACAGTCATAGGCTGTTGTTCTATAGACCTAAGAAAGACAGCACACAAGTGATTTGGGCTTATGGAACCACTGTAGAGTCCCATATATTACATGTCATACATGCAAAAAAAAATTCACACTAAGATGGGAGGAGTTCCGAGGTTAAATCTGATAAAGAGCTTGCTCTTACATTAAGGTTGCAAACCTATTGGAAAAAGTCTCCAATGTAGGCACCTGATGATTTGTACTTGGCCTTTTGTATTTTACCTTTTTAGAAATTCCTTGGGTAAAGGTGTGGACAATATGCTTATCAGATTTTCCAATTCCGCAAAAGCGGGAAGAATAGCTAACATACTGGATTGTGGAGTTAGCATTCAAATGCATCTTGATGGTTGAAACTTTGGAACAAATCTAATAAAATGAAATTTAATAAAGATAAAACATAATGTTTTATATATGGGATAAAAAAGTCAATTTTGTAAGCCCAAGATGTGGGAAGCATGGCTAGACAGTAGTTTGTCTGAAAAAGATTGGAGGTGTTAGTGGATTTAAAGGTCAATATGAGTCAAGTGTGATATGGCAGCCAAGAAAGGTGTGGCAATCTAAATGAGATGAGACTGAGATACCAGCATTAATAAGGTAGTAAGTCCTGCTGTACTCTGCTTTGGCAAAACTACATCTGGAGTCTTATTCCAGGTCCTGTACTTCGAGATGGACATTAAAATGCTGGACAGTATTCAGAGGACATCCAGGATGGTGAAGGGCCTTGAGTTCATGGACTATGGAAAATGTGCTTTGGATCTGAGACATGCTTACTTACCTATATGGGTATTGGGCATAGAGTTGAAGGGAGTATTGATGGAAATGCTGAGGTTGCAATTTTTATTTTGTGGGGGTGGGGGGGAAGGTGAGAAGAGTTTAATCTTTTACATGCCAGCTCCTAACTCTCAAGTGGGAAGATTAGAGCGGTCCTACTGTTAACTCTGGTCATCAGTAGTAGCTTGAGTCAGAAGTAGAGTGGGGTTAGTGGTGGCAATCAGTAATCAGACCTCTAGGTTATGTCAATTAGAGCATCATTGCATAGGCATTGTTTGGATTTCCATCCCTGAGCCCTGGTGTCAAATAGATACCTCTGTGCTTGCTGTTCTGAAGTCAAAATAGCTCACCCCCCTTTATTCCATGGTCAATCTAAAGAGAATATGAGAGTTCAGCCTAGAATTAATTAGAGATACTTTAAGCTAGCTTGTCAAACCATGGTGATATATTTGAGTAGAAAACGTATCAGGGGAATACAGAAAGCTGAACTATAGGTAGTGACTGAGGATTGCCCCAGTGTGCCAAAATGTAGAGAGAGTTCTGTCTTTCAGAGTCTCAGAAATGGTTGAATTTACCCTTTATAAGAATTATAAGAATAATTAAAAATAACATTTCTTTATGTTCCTTCTCCTTCCATAGATCCCCTGCCCCAAACAGCAACTCTCCCAGGTGGGCTGTTCTCTGGTGCTATGCTATCCTGCTCCTTTCTCTCTCACTGCCACTCAGAGGTGACTTTGTCGAATCCTGGCATCTCTTTTCTTAAAATGAATGAAGACAAGGTTTGGGCCACTTGCTGTGGCTGCAAAACTTTCTAGTTACTGCTCTGAAACAAAGAACTATAATGTTGGGTCCTGACTGATATGAATAATGAAGTCTGTGAAATGGTTGTATTATTTAAATTTTCCTTGCATTAGTTTCAGTGACTGAAACCAATGACCATATTTCATACAATTGTAATTTCGAATAGAGTAAATTCTAATACATTCAATCACTTTATGAGATTCATTATTTGCACTAATTGGGACTAACTGGGTAGTAGAAATGATGGGAAATCAGGAGACTTTGGCTCTATGTAGTGCTGTCTCTGCCACTGACAAGCTATGTGACCTTGGGAAAATGGCGCTCTCTCCGTGGGTCTTAGTTTTCCCAGCTGCAGAAGGAGGAGGTGGAAGTAGATAATTTCAGAGACTTCTTCCAGCTCTAACATTCTCTGATTCTGTGCTCCTGGGATTCTATGTTGACAGCTTTGGCTGCAGAAACTAGGAGTGTGATATACTCAGATACTGTGATGAGGGAAATAACTCCACTGATAACTGAAGATTCACCTTGTTTACTGACTCCCCCCCTCAGCCCAAGTTTTGCTTCTATTCACGTGTCCAATTTAAAAAGCTTGTGGGTTGTTTTGCCCAAGCAAAATGTTATGATTATGGCAGACCAGCTCAAAGCAGTCCTGAAAAGGAATCTCAGCGTAATTGGAGCTTAACTATTTCTACTTTTTCATTACTGGAGGTTTGATGAGTTCTAGGCCTAATATTGGCTCTGCAGAAGAAAATCATCTTTTAAAAATATTTCCTGTTTTAAATTTTATTTTTATGCTTTTCTTAACCACTTAAAGCAACCCCCCAGTGTTTTCATAAACATAGCTGAATAGAAAATAGATGATTGTATATGAATCTTAAATCTGTTATATACAGCCTACTTTTTCATAACAGGCATACACTTTATAATAAATTCACTCTTACTTTCAAAGCCATCCTGCTTGTCTGTGTTTCCTTCTGACCTTCCTCCTGTTCCCTTCTGTGCATTCTTGTAAGTGTATTAATTTCTTTTTTTGGGGGGGGGAGTAGGGGTAATATTACTATTGTACTCTTACTTTAAGCATCCCCCAATTCCCCTTTAAAAAGATAAATCCCTCATAATAAATACGCATATCCATTCAAAACCAGTCCCTACATTAGCTATATCCAAAAATTTATGTCTCCTTCTGCATCTGGAGTCCATCATCTGTCACCAGAAGGTGTTAGCTTGCTTTATCATTACTCTTCTGTCTGGTCATTGCATTGATCAAATTTGTTAAGTGGCTCAGGTCTTAAAGAATAAAAATGCTTTTGGAGAACTTTCAGATGGGTCTTTTGGTGATTTGTAAGCTTGCAGATTTTTAGAACCACAGGAATAATGAACTACATTTTTTTAGAATCTAAAATAGAGAGCAGAAATAGCTTGAATGGCTGCTTGGATCACTGCACCATTGGTAGAAGCCACCTTATGTACAGATAATCTGTAGGCAGCATGTATGCCTCAAGGTTAGGTGGAAATCATGGAAATCTTCCACAGCTTCTGCTTTAGGCAAAGTTGCAAAATAGGGGATATTTGGTTTTCATCTTCCATCTCCCTTTTCATAGGCCCCCTTTGCCTTTTGGAATCACATAGTGCTTTAATGTTGCCTGAAGCTCTTCTATCGCTCCCGCTTCGGCCTCAGGGGACAGTAGTAATGATGAAGAAGAGAGAGGACTGAAGCGTTCAGGCCTCAGGTGTCTCTATCCACTTCTCCACTGTCTGGTTTGCCTAGAGAAAATGCTATTGTCAGAATACACCGATGGTGAGAAAGCCTGGAAAGAAGAACCCTTTAAATTTGTGAGGAATAACTAGGTAATAGGTGACAACCATAGAGCACGGCAAGATTTGCGAAGCACTTTACATACATTACCTTATATTGGCTGGACAGGTAGACCTGAGTTATTTTATCTTAAATGATAGCAGGAGGCCCTGGGTAGCTGTCAGAGCGGCTGCTGCCAGAGACTTGCTAGCTGCTACGGCCACAGTGTTAGAGCTCTGTGCATTAACTCTTCTGCTCCAATCCTGGAGCCTGCTGTGTCCATTTCCCAGATGCTCTCTGGTGTCTTGGCATGAAGGACTACATCTCTTTACCCTTGCTGGGGGCTGGCTTTATGGTGACTGTGCTACTCATCAAGATGTTGAAGTGGATAGAATGGAGAGAGGCCTGGAGTCAGAAAGCCCAGGCTTCAGATCTGGTCCCACATACGTATTAGCTGCATAACTTTAAGCAAGTCACTTAATCTTGGTGTGCCTCAGTTTCTTCAACTGTAAAATGGGGATAATAATGGCATCTACTTCTCAGGGATCAAAGGAGATGGTATATAAGGAGACAGTATAAAAATAAAATGCTAAGATAATACGTATAAAGAGCACACGGTAAGCACTATGTAAATGCTTGCTCCCTTCCCTCTTTGCCCCTCTCCAGCCCCACTAGAATCTTGCCTTTAGTTTTTAATTAACACTAATAGCTCTGGCGTCAGGAACAGCATCAAGGTCCTCACTCTTATGATTCCCAGCTCTACTTAGCAGCAGGATTCAGGAAGCCTCCCCCCAGGTAATGCTGAGAGAAAACAATTCCATATTATTTGTAAGTAGGACCCTTCCTGACGCTTGCCATAGCTATCTCTGCCTTTGGGTTTTACTACATGACCTTCCTGTGATAAATCAACTAACCAATCAGAATATTCTTATTGGGTACTAACTATGTGCTAAGCATTAGGAGAAATGTAAGGAAGGATAAAGTATAGTTTCTGCCTTCAAAGAGCTTGGAGACTGTACATATATCCATGAAGAATTGAATTAACTCCCTCAGTCAGGAGATACTATTATGGTATATGAGTGGGTGGTGTTGGTTGTTGTTGTTGTTGTTGTTGTTCAGTTGTGGTCAGTTGTGTCTGGCTTGTGGTGACCCCATTTGGGGTTTTCTTGGCAAGGTTCCTGGAGGAGTTTGCCTTTTCCTTCTCCAGTTCATTCATTCATTCATTCATTCATTCATTCATTCATTCATTCATT
>JAQQSW010008093.1:0-13551 GCA_028646575.1 Pseudocheirus occidentalis
TCTTTTCTGAAGCAGTATGGTAATAAGAAGGCATGCCTTTGTAGGCATAAGACACAAATAAACAAAGTCTCAGAAGTAAGGAGAGTATAGGGAACATTTAAAAGACTGAGGACAGATGAGTTTGATTGGAGCATATAATGCATGCAGGGAAGTAACAGGACACTATGCAAGAGACGGGGAAGGGCTCAAAGTGTTCAGTGCTCTGAATTCTGGGTTTGGGTCTGAATGAAAGTCAGGAATCCTTTCTTCTTCCATCTCCTTGGCATCCACATGATCAAAATGAGACTCAACCTCACAGGTGCTTTGACAGAGGATATTTATGAGATTGTTGATTTAGAGCTGGAAGGCACTTTAGAACATGATCTGGTCTAACTCCTTCATTTTCCAGATGAGGAAAGTGTTGTTGAGTCAGGAGGAAAAATACAACAGTTTTCAGAATGAAGGAAGAAGAGTCAACATGGCTAATAGAGAGATTAATTAGATGTAGGGACAGCTAGGGGGCACAGTGGACAGAGCACCAGGCCTGGAGTCAGAAAGACCTTCTTAAGTTCAAATCTGCACACACACATACAATTATTAGCTGGAACAACCTGGGCAAGTCACTTAACTGTGTCAGCCTCAGTTCCTTAACGAGACAAAGAAGGAAACAGCAAAGCAACCCATTTTCTTTTATCAAGAAATCTCCAAATAAAGAGTTGGGCATGACTGAAAAATGACACAACAAATAGATGAAATTAGAACTGGCTTAACACTAAATTTGGCTCCAACCATTACAACTAAGTGGGTACAGGCAAAGAACCCCAATTTTTGAGGAAGCACCATGATGGGGTGAATAAAGATCTTGCTCCTAAAGAACAGGGGTCAGTGATCCTTCTGGAAACTTGTGAACTGTGTTACTCACAGCAAAGACGCTTAACCCTTCTGGGACTCATTTTCCTCCTTTGTAAAACAGGCAGTCAAAACATCAATCCAGACAGATATCAATCAAACAGACATCATATATACAATCACAAAGGCACATGGTTTTTGGAAAATTATTGAAATGAGATAATAAATGCATTTTAATGAAAGGAATATTTAGATGAGAACTATCAATTCCAGAGGATAGAGAAAGTCTTCCCTCAACTGATTCTTATGTCTAAAGATCCACAGGGTCTTTGATCTGGAAGGCGATAGAGAACAGAATATTGGAATGAGAAGAGACCACCCACCACCACCATCTGCAGCAGCAGCAGCAGCAGCAGCATCACAACATTTATATAGTGATTATTATGGCCAGGCTCTGTACAATAAGCACTTCACAATTAGAGTCTCAGCTGATTCTCACAAGAACCCTGGGAGGTAGGTGTTGTTATTATCCCCATTTTATGGGTAAGGAGACTGAGGCAAACAGGTTCAATGACAGCAAGTGTCTGAGGTTAGATTTGAACTCATGTCTGTATTCCCAGCATTGTAACCTTTGTAACACCTAGCTGCATCCTTGATACTCTTAGTTTATAGTATGCTAGACCACAGAATGTTACATCAGGAAAATAAAATCTCACAAAATCAAATAAGGGCAGTGGAAGGAATCATGGAACAAATAATTATGGGATCCAGAATGTTAGAATCAGATTAGAATGGATCCTTCCAGTTCTAAAGCTATGATTCTATAAACAGAGAATGTCTGGGTGGTAAGAGTTGTAAAACTAGAGAATGAAAACACTTAGAACCTTAGAACCTGAAATGTCTAGAACACAAAATGTTGGAAAGATTTTTAGGACTGAAACTTCAGCACAAACAATTAGAGAGCACACAATGTTTGAAGGTAGAAGAGATCCTAGAAAGCAGAGCCTCAGTGTGAGAAGAGACCTTCAGATATAGAATATTGGAGGCAGAAATATCCTTGAAGATCATCCAGTTAGCAGGGGAAACTGAGGCTAAGGCAGTGACGTTCTAAAGATCCCCACCTCCATCCCACCTAATGAAGGTTGGGTGACTAGTCCTGTCCTAACCTGTTTTTTTTAAATTTTTAAAATTTTTTTTGCTTTTTGGAGGGCAGTTGGGGTTAAGTGACTTGCCCAAGGTCACACGGCTAGTTTTTTGTGTTAAGTGTCTGAGGCCGGATTTGAACTCAGGTACTCCTGACTCCAGGGCCGGTGCTCTATTCACTGCGCCACCTAGCCGCCCCCCTAAGCTGTTTTGATAGCTGATGCAGCCAGAGTCAGGGCTTAATCATTGTACTCCATTTAAGGCCTCTTGGTGATGCACCCAGTGGATTCACACAAGGCCAGCTCCCAAAAAAGACCCCCTAGTGTTACACTTTAGTTTCAGACCCTGGGTGCAACCAGGCCTTTTGCCCCCAAACTTCAGATGCTTAAAAAAGAAAAGCATTTTATTATATTTCCCATTTCTCTTTTGGTCCCAAAGTATTGCAGATTCAAGACAATGATTTACAAAACCTATATGTTTGCAGGCCTGCCCTGATTTGCACCCACTTTGTTAATGCCTTTAAAAATGTTAATTGTCTTCCCAAAGACCTGATGAACACTCCAGACTCATGGAGCCCAGAAATCAGAAATTTTGGTTTTATCTGAGCTACATCCAGGATATGGTAGACTATTGTAACAATAAAACTATGATATTATCCTAGGATGTGATAAAGTAAGTCTGTTGATGAAAATACTTCAATTTTTTCCTTTGGATCTTTAAAAACCTTGTTCAACTCTACAGCAAATGGAGCTCTTCCCTGAACTACCCACATGGTCTAGTCACTTCTTTTAGTCACAACTCCAGCCATGCTTAATGCCAGACATTAAGCCAGTTCCTAACAGACAGCTATTTCTGCAACTGAAACTGTGGCTTCTCTGCTTACATACCTTAATTATGGTCAGGATCTCATGCTCAGATTTGCTCCTAAGGCACTGAACCATGGAGGCAGGATTGTTTCTATCACAAGCAGACAGACTAGCCACGATCTGCAAAGAGGCACCCATAGAGAGTTAATATTCTCATACAGGAATCCCCGACCTAAATGGCAATAGAAGAATACTTCCATACTCATCAGTGAGCTAGCAAAGGTTCATTTCTATAGGTAATGATGGAGTAATGCTGAAAATGATACCAAAGCAGAATCTGTTTGGCCATGAAAAGGGGGTGAGTCCCCAATAATGAGCCTACAATATACAAGGTTTAGTGCCAGTCAATGGGAATGGAGATGGATAGGGGCATGTTACAAAGACACAGTCCCTGATCCCGTAGAATTTACCATTTATTCAGGGAGAAAAGCCCAAATACCCATAAAATACACACAATAGGGGCCATTATGTTGAAAGAGCCCTGACATTGGATCAGAGACCTCAGTTGTGGTCCCAGTGTAGTCTCTAGATTATTGTATGACCTTTGACAAATCAAAGAATGACAGAACCAGAGACATAGAAGGGACCTCACAGATTATTCCATCTAATCTGTACCTGTGTCCCACAAGAAACTTTTCCTGTTGTTCTGGGAGCTTCAAAAAAATAGAATTTTGAGCTAGAGGGGGCTTGATAAACTGTCTAATTGAATTTGCTTTCACAGAGGAAGAAATAGAGACCTCAGGAAGAAAATGCCATGCCTACAATCATAGGCATAGGAAGAAGCACAGCAGGCACTGAACCCTCCCTTCATGTGCCTCAGTTTCATTCTCTCTAAAATAAGGGGATTGGACTAGATGGACATAGATTAGACTATGGTAACTACCAGTCTGAACATTCAGTGGCATTCCAGTGTACCTTCTCATGGCTCAGGTGAGCCAGAAGCTCAGTGAAACTTACACTGAGCCAAGGGTTTGGGGGGCTAAGAAGTCTAATTGCTTGCAAAGTTGATTGCAAAGATCAAATAACAAGGAACTTACATTAGCAACCATCTCTGAACTGGAAGAAATCAAGCCAGAGAGGATGGCCACACCACTCTCCATGATTGCTCTGTGGAACAAGCTTTTGAACATGGGGGACAGAACCTGGGGGAGCAAAAAAACAGCAGAGGGGAGGAGAATGCAGTCATGGGGAGACCCAGACACTCCTGCCATAGCAGAGTCAGGGAGACCATGTGTTTGAAAGCTAGAACTATTAATTACCCTGCCATATCTCCTAAGCTAACTCTGTAGGACTGTCCTAGAAAGGGGTCACTCTAGAGAATCCTGGCCCTTGGGTCCTTTGGCACAGCCAGGACAATAAGACTATTACACGGAAAAGAGGGCTTAGGAGCCATGGCCACGGTCCTGCATTGTCTGGGTGGTTCAGTAAAAGTAGGATAAGATGCCTGTGCCCTGTAAACCAGCAATGCTGTTTGGATGCCCTGTCCCCTTGTAAGGTCCCATTGATTATTGATTATTACTTGTTTATATTTGCTGATTACAAGAAAATCCAGGTTTGTGGTTAGGATCAAATGACTTCAGATCCACCAGTTTCCCCCACTGTATCAAATCTATTTCCTACTTTCCCATCAGCTATGTTTTTCTTAGAATTATCCTTTCATTGAAGTCTTTCTCCCCTGCCCTATCAGAGGCTGGAGGCAATGTCAGTGATGGCCAAACTCCTGGGGGAGGACAGTTATGAAGCCAGAAGATCTTTGTCTCTAAGCCCTCTGATGTATTATATGTCTGTCATATAAGGGGCATCCATGCTTAGCTCTCAGAAGCTCATGAGCAAAGACTGGAGAGAGCATTTCTGTATCCACAGCTGGTCACAATGACCACCATCGAAGACACAAAGAGGTTCTGAGAAGCATTGGGAAGAGGATCACCTCAGTGGTGCAACTGGGGATCCATTGGGTCTTGAATTATTTCATCATTACGCTGCATACTTCTTTTGATCTTACTTGAATTTGTTACTAAGCCTTTAAAAAATAGGTAACATCTTCTTTTTCCAAAAAAGTAAGGGGAAGAACAGCCTAAATGATTAGTTGGGACTAGGACAGGGGAGTGCAGTGGGATCTCCAAATTAAAGGCTAGGGCAGGTGACAGCCTTAGAGAAAGAAGTCAGCAGCCCCAAAGCTTCATAGAAGTGGGGATGGATAAGAGAAGAGGAAGGAAAACTCAGGTCTGTGAGACTAGTTTTGGATACAAGAGACATTCTACAGGCTGGGGTTGTATCTTTACCACCTACATGTGAGGAAACACTTGTTCCACCAGCAGACTCTCCAAAGACGGTCACACAGCCAGGATCTCCTCCAAAGTGGGCAATGTTCTTCTGGACCCACCTCAGGGCAGCCACCTGATCTAGGTAGCCCCAGTTGCCAGATGCATGCTCATCCCCAGTGCTGAAAGCCAGATTTGAGACAAGGTTGGAGAATTTTGAAGAAGAACATCTGGTTCATAAGATTATGAGATTGAAAGATCATCTCCTTCTGCTGGATAACACAATGGACAGACTCTTAAATGAGAGCGGGCAAGACCAGTGTTCATCTACTAGCTGTGTGACCATAGGTTAGTCACTTAGATCTCTGCCTCAGTTACCTCCTGTGGAACATGAGGATAATAATGGCATGTATTTCATTGTTGTTGCAGGGACAAACTGAGACAGTATTTTTAAATTACCTTTTAAACCTCAAAGGATCATATAAATGCTATTTGTTGTTCTTCTTATTTTACAGATGTGAAGTGGTGAGACAGTTCTTGAATCCCTCCCCCTCCCCAAGGATTCCCAGTGAGGCCTCTTCAGGGGCTCATATTGCCTTCCAGGAGGAGCCTCCACCATACTACTTTCCTCCTTTACAGCTTTCTCCCTGATCTCTTCCACCTCCACACTGCCTGCCTTTACTCAACTCTCCTCCTTCGTTTTTTAAGCTCCCCTTTCTTTTTCCTCTTTTTCTATTAGAATGTTAAGTCAAGAAACATTTACTGAGCATCTACTATGTGCCTGGAATTTTAACTAACTCTAGGCATATAAAGAAAGGAAATCATAATCCCTACCCTCAAGGTGTTTACAGTTTAATGAGTGAGGCAGCTCTCCCAAAACTGCATCTATACAGGATTGACAGATTCAATGGGCACCTTTTTTCAAGGTTAAAGAAGGAAGCAGAGAATGTGGAGGAGCCTGAGCAGACTAGAGGGAAGGAAGGAACCAGACTCCTCTCCATGAACTCTGCAATCCAGCAACATCTTTCTCCTTGCTGTCCTCAAAAACAACTCTCTACCTTCCAAGTCTTACTTTCACTTGGTAGCCCCATGACTGGAACCCCTTGAAGGAATCTGAGACAGCTCTAATCCCACCTTCTTCAAGAGATCTCACTTTTCATCTTTCACCTCCACCCCCTCACTGCTAGACTCTTATATAGCAAAGACCCGAGTTTGAGGTTTTATAGAACAAAATGGTCCTAGGAAACTATGAGAAACTTTATTACCATATAGTGCACAAGGAGTGTGGTGTATATGAGAAATGTAGGGAAGGCAGAATCAGTAAGACTTGACAACAGTTTGGATATAGGGGAAAAGAGAGTGAGAAGTGGACCATGGCCCCTAGATCACAAGCACAGGTGACTGGGAAGATGATGGTGCCTTTAATAAATAATGGAGATGTTATAAAGAGGGCAGGCCTTGGTGGGAAAGAGAAAGAATTCAGTTTGGGTAATTCTGAGTTTATAATGTATAGAGGATATACATTTTGAAAACGGGAGAGTGTAGGTCTGGTCTGGAGATTAGAGGCCAAAGAGAAGAGAATAAAGAGAGTGAGAGGAAATAATCAAGATATCTAGGTATAAAAGGGAAGAGACACATGAGATGATAGCTGGTGGGAATAGATGGATGATAGGATGGATGGATGGATGGATGGATGGATGGATGGATGGGTGGATGGATGGATGAATGGATGGATGGATGAATCCATAAGGTTTTTAGAGAACAGAGGATAGACTTGGGCAAATTATTAGATATTAGAGAAGCAGCTGCGGGTAGCAGTGGTGGTGGTGGTAGAGAAAGGGGGACTAGAGGACCTGTGAGCAGGACAGAGGGAGAAAACAGAGACAGAGAGAGACAGACAGACAGAGACAGATGGAGAGAGAGACAGAGAGAGAGACAGAGACAGAGACAAAGAGAGAGAGTGTGGCTTGCCTCAGTGAGGACTTACTTAAGATCATAGAACAATAATATGTATGAACCCAGGCAACACAGTTTCATGACTTTCTCTAGTTTCATTCTACAGTTTTCAAGGTAGAGCAGTAGGAGTGAATGACAGGAGTCATCCAAGACTAGGGGTTGGCAGGAAAAGTCTTGTCATAGAATAAAGGTCAGTGTAGAGATTAAATGGTTCACTAAATGGTTAAGTTGGGGAAGAGAAAAGAGTATATGTAGGCAGGGGTGATGGCCTGGGAAAGAACTGGGAGATGGGGGGAGTGAAGGTCAAGGTGAGAATAAAAAATCGAGTTAGGGGTTATAAGGCAGTCTAGTGAAATGAGAAGATATTATAACAAGATAGAGAAATTTCAGAGTTAACGAACATAGAAGAGGAACACTGAAGAAAGAGTGCAAAATCAAGGGTCTTACCATCTCTGTATACGACTGAGGTGCAGTGGAGGAGAGGTTATGATAAACAAATACACTGAGGAACTGGGGATTTAGAATATTTAAGGGAATATCAATATGAAAATTGAAGTCCCTCAGTATGAAGTTGAGGGTTGGTAAAGAAAGACTGTAAAGAAGATACTGAAGTTATTGAGAAAGGAAGGAGAGATTCCTAGAGGATGCAAAATGGCAGCTACTAGAATCTTGATTGGGGATTAATATGGATTGAATGAACCTCAAAGCAGGAGAAGTTGCTAAGTGATGGTGGCAGAGGGAGAGTCTGGAAATGGTAGTCAGAAACAAGGAATATTTTAACTTTCCAATGATGGAGGCATGGGTAAAAAAGCAAGTATATTGGAAATGGTCACCAGGAAAGAAGTGTCATCAGAAAAAGTCAGGGTTTGGTAAGTAGAAGGGATAATATAGGAAAGGGGTAAAGATGAAAACAAAATTGTTACTTATGGAGCTGGCATTCCAGAGAGCAGAGTGAAAGGGGTAGGTAGCTTTAGAGTAAGGCATTATAGAAAATTGGTACTAGGTAAGTTAATATAACCAAACCTTTATTACTATGCAGTATATCAAGCTGGATTTGGGTTAACGCCGTAGGACAATCTTGTTTTCTTATTTTGTAACCCCAGCATATAGTTTAGTGTCTGGTTCTTAATAAATGATTTCACTATCTGCCTATTGGTCTGCTAGTCTACCTTTCTATCCATCCATCTATTCATCCATCCATCCATCCATGCATCTGTCTATCTATCTATCTATCTATCTGTCTGTCTGTCTGTCTGTCTGTCTGTCTATCTATCTATCTATGGGTCCGTCCATCAGTCTGTCCGTCCTTCCATCCATCCATCCACCCATCCATCCGTCCGTCCATCTATCTATCTATCTATCTATCTATCTATCTATCTATCTATCTATCTATCTATCTATCTATTTTCTATCCATCTAATTCTCTATCTATCTGTCTATCTATTTCTCTATTTAGAATATGAGGGCAAGGGAGAAATGTATTTATTGGTCAAAAGAATAGGGCCTCAATTTGAAGTTGGGACTTCTGCCCACAAATCTAGTACTTTTTCTACCATGTAATGATTAGCTTGTGGGGAAGACAAGGTAAGGCAAGAGATATCTCATCTAATCAGGAATTTATATTTATCATCATTCAACTACTCAGACATGCAGGAGCTCATGAATGGAAAAATACTTCTGCTCACATTTTACTGGCGTCAAATCTCACCTGAAGAAGCCAAGGATGCCCAGCCTGTACTGGATGGTGACCACTATCACATTCTGGGAGGCAGATAATATAGAATCATCATATGTGGAAACACTGCCCCAAGCAAGACCTCCACCATGGATCCACACCATCACCTGCAAGAATCAGACATCATTTTCTTTTTTTTAAAGTAGATTTGTTTAATTACTTTTAGTTTACAAGATTCAGTTCCACAATCCCTTGAGTTTTGAATTTTCTCTGCTCCCTTACACCGCCCATCACGGACCCATGGCAGCATGCAATCAAGTACAGGATCTGCAAATACTTTCACATTGCACACTAGTTGTATAGAAGGACTGTTACCAATGGAGTGAACAATGGGAAAGAAGAAACAAAACCAAATATGGAAAAGAACTACAGCATGTAAATTGCCTCAGTCTCCATTTAAACTCTGTTCTTTCTAGATTTTTCTCTGACTGTAGGTATCTCCTTCCATTCTGAGATGTGTAGAGTTGTCTTACAACTCTGCACTGCTGAGAAGAGTCAAGTGTATCAAAGTTGGTCATCATACATTCTATGTGTCTGTTATTGTGTACAAATTTTTCCCAGTTCTGCTCTTCTCACTTAGCATCAGTTTGCATAAGCCTCTGCAGGTAAATATGAAGACCGTCTCCTCCTCATTTCTTATAGCACAACAGTATTCCTTTACATCCATATATCACAATTTGTTTAGCCATTCCCCAATTGAGGAGCATCCCCTTAATTTCCAGTTTTTTTTCCAGAAACAAAGAAAGTTGCAATAAATATTTTTGTACGTATGGGTCTTCCTCCCACTTCTATGATCTCTTTGGGAGACAACCCCAGAAATGGTATTACTGGCCCAAAGGGTATGTAAATATTTAGAGCCCTTTGGATATAGTTCCATATTGCTCTCCAGAATGGTCAAATCAGTTCACAACTCCACCAACAATGCATTAGTGTTCCAATTTTTCCACATCCTCTCCAGCATTTGTCACTTTCCTGTTTTGTCATCTTAGCCAATCTGACTGGTGAGATGTGGTACCTCAAGGTTGTTTTGATTGGCATTTCTCAGATCAATTGTGATTTAGAGCATTTTTTCATATGCTTATAGATATCTTTAATTTCTACCTCTGAAAGTTGCCTATTCATATCCTTTGACCATTTGTCAATTGGTCAATAACTTTCATTCTTAGAGATTTGACTTAATTTCCTGTATATTTTAGAAATGAGGCCTTCATCACAGACAGTAGTTGTAAAAATTCCCAATTTCCCACTTCTGTCTTTATCTTGGCTACATTGGCTTTGTTTGTACAGAAACTTTTCAATTTAATGTGATCAAGATTATCCACTTTGCATTTTATAATGCTCTTTAACTCTTCTTTGGTCATAAAGTCTTCCCTACTCCATAAATCTGACAGGTAAACTATTGCTTGCTTCACCAAATTACTTACAGTATCAGCCTTTATTCCTAGATTGTGCACCCATTTAGACTTTATTGTGGTGTGCGGCATTAGATGATGGTTTATGTCCAGTTTCTGCCAAACTATATTCCAATTCTCCCAGCAGTTTTTGTCAAATACTGTCTTCTTAGCCCAAAAACTGGGATCTTGGGGTTATCAAAGAGTATATTACTATAATGATTGACTACTAAATCTTTTTTACCCAATCTATTCCATTAATGGACTACTCTATTGCTCAGCCAGTACCAAGTAGTAATTAGGAATTATTTTGCCCAGTTATATGCACATAAATTTCACAATGTTAATGAAATGGATGAATATTTGCAAAAATATGAATTGCCCAGATTAACTGAAGAGGAAATAAATTGCTTGAATAGCCCCATCTCAGTAAAAGAAATCAAACAAGCTATCAGGGAACTCCCTAGGAAAACATCTCCAGAGGCAGATGGATTTACTAGTGAATTCTATCAAACATTTAAAGATCAATTGATCCCAATACTCTACAAACTATTTGGGAAAATTGGTGAGGAAGGAGTCCTACCAAATTCTTTTTATGACACAAATATAGTACTGATACCTAAATCAGGGATAGACAAAATGGAGAATGAATAGTATAGACGAATCTCCTTCATGAATATAGATGCAAAAATTTTAAATAAAATGGTAGCAGAAAGACTACCACAACTTATCCAAGAACAATATATTTTTATCATGTTGGATTTATTCCAGGAATGCAGGGATGGTTCAATATTAGGAAAACCATCAGTATCATTGATCATATCAACAAGAAAACTAGCAGAAACCATATGATTATCTGAATAGATGAAGAAAAAACTTTTGACAAAATAAAAAATCCATTCCTACTAAAAACACTAAAAAGTATAGGAATAAATGGAGCTTTCCTTAGAATAATAGGTAGCATGTATTTAAAGCAATCAGCAACTATTATTTGTAATGGGGATAAACTAGAAGCATTTCCAATCAAATTAGAGGTGAAACAAGGATGTCCACTATCACTCTTCTCATTCAATCTGGTATAAAACAAAATCAAAGGAACCAAATTAGGCCAAGCTAAGCTACATACTAAGGTATCACTCTTTGCAGATGACATGATGATATACTTGGAGAATCCTAGAGAATCAAGTAAAAAACTTCTTGAGACTAGAAATAAATTTAGCAAAATTGCAGGATATAAAATAAACCAATATGAATCCTCAGCATTCCTATATATTTCTAATAAAGTCCAACAGCAAGAGGTAGAAAGAGAAACCCCTTTTAAAGTTACTGTAGACATAAAATATTTGGGAATCTACCTGCCAAAAAACCCAGTACCTATATGTACACAACTACAAAACACTTTCCACACAAATAAAATCAGATCTAACTAATTGGAAAAACATCAATTTTCTGATGGCTGAGTTGAGCTAATATAATAAAAATGACAATTTTACCTAAATTCAATTGCATATTTAGTGCCATACCGATCAATCTACCAAAAAATTACTTTATAGAGCTAGAAAAAATAGGGACAAAATTCATTTGGAAGAACAAAAGGTTGAGAATATCAAGACAATTAATGAAAAGAAATACTAGGGAAGGTGGCCTAGATATACCAGATTTTAACCTGTATTCAAAAGCAACAGTCATCAGACATAATTTTCTTTACAAATCCCACGAAGTCTGTATCAGCTGCTCCTTTGCTCAACAGGAAAATACTCTATCCTGTTATCTTGTGACCCCCCACCCCCAGGATAAAGTAGTTCTAAACATGAGTGAATTCACTTTTCAAGAGTCAACAGGATACATATGAGTGCTAGTCTCAGGAAAGAGCCCATTTGGTTTTACTCAAAGGCAGGTCAGGTGCTCCTTGGAATCTTCCTACCAGAATCTGTCTCTTGGGGTTCTACTGCTGCTAAAGATACTCTCAGAATAAAACAACCTCTTCTAAAGGATCCTTGTTCCCTTGGGAACAGGGAAAGGAGGCAGGATAACACCTTAACTCAAATGGCAAAAGAGGCCCAAAAAAACCAATGAGGATAAGAATGCCTTAAAAAGCCAAATTTGCCAGATGGAAAAAATCTCAAAAGCTCACTGAAGAGAATAATTCTTTCAGAATTAGAGTGGAGCAAATGGAAGCAAATGACTTTGTGAGAAATCATGATACTATTAAACAGATCCAAACAAATGAAAAAATAGAAGGCAATGTGAAATATCTCAATTGAAAAATGTACTGACCTAGAAAATAGATCCAGGAGAGATAATTTAAAAATTATTGGACTACCTGAAAGCCATGGTCAAAAAAAGAACCTAGAAATCATCCTTCAAGAAATTCTCAAGGAAAATTGCCCTGATATTTTAGATGACCTGATCCAAATGCCAGTGGCGACTGTCTACTCTATTTTCTGCCACCTGCATCATTCTTCCTCTTCTCTCAAGCAGGTCAATACCTGACTCACACACTGCCTCTCTCTCCCAATCCCTGCTCTTACACAGAAAGACTGCTCCTACAAAAACTCAAACCTCCCAGCTCATCCAGCTTTACATCTATTACAATCTGCATTTCACTTCTGCCAGACAGGTCAAATCCATGACTGCAACTGGATTGCAAAGTGGATACAACACTAGATCTGGACTCAAGAAGACCTGAGTTCAAATCTGGCCTGAGATATCTACAAGCTATATGATCTTGGGCAAGTAACTTACTCTCTGTCTACCTCAGTTTCCTTATCTGTAAAAGAGGAAACATTAGTGACTACCTCACAGGGTTACTGTGAGAAATAAATGAAATAACATGTGTTAGGTACTTTACAAATCCTAAAGCACCCTATGAATGCTAGCTATCATTGTTGTTCTTAACGTTCAACCTCCATGATCTAGAACTCTGAAATTCACTTTTTGTGGTGAGTCAAATAGATCTGATCTAGGACTCAGGTAAGAGACCTTAATTATGTACCCTAATATAATTACCCTAATATGTACCTAGAGAGAGAGAGAGAGATGTCCAAACTAGCCAAGTTCCTCTATGTGTTCTAACAGGTCTCTCTAATCTTAAATGACATGAAGTTAACTTTGAAGGACTCTGGAGCAAAGAAAAGATCATAAGATATAAAAATTTAGTTTGGATGTTAATATTCCAAAGCAACAAATAGTCCCTAGTCAGTTTCTTGACTGCCTACTTCCCTCAAGTCTTCTAGTGCGGTAAATGAAGGACTTTTCATTGGCTGCACATTCTTACCCTTTTTCAATGGAGAAGGGTCAATTCTATTCCCAGTCGTTTCATGGGATAGAAAAGAGGAGACTGCTCAAAATAATAATAATAATAAATAATA
>JAQQSW010008094.1:0-13551 GCA_028646575.1 Pseudocheirus occidentalis
CATAGGGTCCTATGGATAGTATTCATCTAGGATTAAGAAAGAACAAATACAAGGAAAATGAAGACAGCCATGGATTCTGGTGTATTGTGAGGATGAAGGAAGGAAGGAAGGAAGGAAGGAAGGGAAGGAGGGAGGGAGGGAGGGAGAGAGAGAGAGAGAGAGAGAGAGAGAGAGAGAGAGAGAGAGAGAAAGAAAAAAAGAAAGAAAGAAAGGAAGGAAGGAAGGAAGGAAGGAAGAAAGAAAGAAAGAAAGAAAGAAAGAAAGAAAGAAAGAAAGAAAGAAAGAAAGAAAGAAAGAAAGAAAGAAAGAAAGAAAGAAAGAAAGAAAGAAAGAAAGAAAGAAAGAAAGAAAATAATGGACAATAATAATGTGGGACTCTTTCTGAAAATAGGTCATTGCTTTTCAAGGCAATGTCTTTTTTTATGGGAAAAAAACTGAAAATGGAAGATCATGCATCAATAGATATGGACAAGAAAACAAATACATCGATAATGCACAAAAAATCTAAAATTTCAAAACTACCTGGAGTGATTTGGGCCCAGAGCAATGAACCTGACTTCATATAAATTTAGCTAACCTCTTTGGAGTGATCATTATACTCTAAGAGCCAATTCAGAGTGATCTTAAAACCTTTGACTTTAGCTCAGAAGGCACTGGGTCTATACTTCAGCTTATTTCTAAAAGACATCCTAAGTCATTAATCTATCTTGTAGATACATTTTAGAAAATTTCTTTGGGCATAAAAGTACCAGGGCTGCTACAGCCTGCCTTCATCTAAGAAAGTTGTCTCTCAGAAAGCAAAAGGTGCATTTCCAGTATCTCCAGACCACCAAGACCGCAGAAAATTCTCCAAGACAACTTTTAAAAGAACCTAGAAAGCACCAGTATTTGAAGAAAAGAAAATTGTCAACAGGCCTAAGTTTATTCTACAACTCCTATCTGTAAAGCCCTTAGGACATGGTCAGCTACCGGGAATTCCTTCTAGGCTGGTTGTATGCTGACAAAGGTAGGGCTGTGTTTGCATCAAACTAAACAGACAATGATTCTTTCTCCAAGTCTCTCTTGTCTCTAAAACTAACTACATTTCTACAGAGCAGCCATAGACCAAACATTTCCTCAGATGTATCTGAAGAATGGCTTGTATACCTACAATGCTGTTATTCACTTGGCATAAAATAAGAGAAAGGGGTGGGAATGGCATCAAAGAGGCATACACACAAAATGAGTAATATCTGTCTCGCCAACATGGACTTCAACAGTGGAAGCAGAGTGAGGGAAATCTGTCAAATTTCCATCAGTTTGGATTCAATATGAACCATATGCAGCTCCAGATTAGGTCATATTCTTATGATAAAATTACTAATTCAGTTTTCAATTCTGTCTGCTACTCAGTATTTCCATGATCTCTTATTAGGTGCATTATTGCATTATGTATTATTCCTTTGATCAATAACAATCTGAAGATAAGAAATACTTACTAAGTCCCAGGATTTTTATTGGGTGTTTGGGGATTTTAGTTTCATTCCAAAGGAACGGCAGAGGGGTAGAATGGGAAGAAATTTGGGCTTAGAATCAGAAAACTTTGACATTTACTTTTACTTCCAATGGGATTTTGATCAAGCCACCTCACCTTTCTAAGCATATTATCCCATATGCAAAATGGATATCATAATGCTGGCACTATCTATTTCATAAGGCTATTGTGAGAAAAGCATTTGGTAACCCATAAAGTCCTATATCAATATAAGTTATTACTCAGATGGTGAACATGTTGAACATTCTTGGTTAAAATTTGTCTGGGTTTTACCATGAATTCTAGTGCTTTGGCAAGTTACTACTTGCTTTAACTTTAATTCTCTAATGAGTAAATATGGCACAATAATATTAGGCATTGTTTTATTCATATTCACATTCAATCCAATTCAACAGAATTTTTTGAAGTATCCAAGGGCACTGCATGAAGGATACAAATATGAAACGAAAGATACTAACCACATTTGTATAGTGCCTACTGCACAAGCATTGTGCTAAGCACCTCACAATTATTATGTCATTTAATTCTCAAAACAACCCTGGAAAGTAGGTGTTATTACTGTAGCCATTTAATAATTGAGGAAAGGAATCAAACAGAGGTTCAGTTACCCAGATCATGCAGCTAGTAAGTATCTAAGGCTGGATTTCAATGCAGGTCTTCCTGAATCTAGGCTCAGTGCTCTATCCACTGCATTTTTTTTTAGTTGAATCATTCTCAGTCTATATGCATTCCCCCAACATTCCCCCCTTCCCAATCAGGAACATTACATTCTCCTGTCTTTGTAAGAATAAATGAGGTGATGGGAATTAGATGATGTAGTGGAGAGAGATAACCTCATTTAGCTTCTCCATCTCATTTTACTCATCCGCAAAATGGAGATATTAATGGTATCTGCTTCACACAGTTTCACACATATTCACACAATGATTAAATTAGATTACTTTATGTAAACTAATTTAAAAGTTATAAAATGTGGAGCAAATGATGACTATCAGTTTTATTATTATACTTAATTCAGGTTCCTTAGAAGAGAAGAATGAAATGATTTCTAGAATAGTTTTCATTTAAACTTCATAGTCACAAGTCTCTACTACTGGTGCATCCTCATAATACTGAGGACAGTGCTAAACATATTGATGATATTTAATAAATAGCATTTAAATTTTTAAGGCCCAGTCCATCAGATTCATACATGTAAAGGCACAAAATCTGGATAAAACAGAGGGTGAAATATAGACCGCAAAGAGAAGAGATAAATTTGACATTATGTATATGACTGGCATTTAAGGGATTAGCCAGGGGTGGGGAATCTGCAGCCTCAAGGGCACATGTGGCACTCCAGGTCCTCAAGTGCAAGTCTTACATCCTCGTGTCCTTTAACTAAGTCCATCCTTTTGTTAAGAGGATTTGTTCTGTGAAGTTTTGATTCAGTCAAAGGGCTATACTTGAAGACCTAGAGGGCCATATTTCGGCTCAAGGCTACAAATTCCCCACCCCTGGATTAGGTTTTTAAGGAGCATGTTTCTGTGCACTCAAGGTTGTTGGGGACGATGTGTTTATAAAGGAATTCAAAGCAAGTCTTCAGTGGGCAAAAGGGTATCTGAAGGCAATGAGGGAAGATGTGATTATTCTCAAGAGTTTGAGAGTAGAATGTTACAAGAAGAAGAAAAATGAGAATAACTATGAACTTCAAATTCAAAAAGATCCTCTTGAAGAGATAGCTTGATGCTTCCAGAAGATATTAGCTACTTTTACTCCAAAGAATAATATAGTAAAGTTACTGACGCTTTTAGGTAAAGTCATTCAGGAATTGTCAGAAGAAGAAAAAGTATTAAAGTAAGATAACTCTCTACTTGGGGGTACTAAGGTAACTATTTGTTGACCTGATAACAACTGAGAAACCCATTGTCTTTCCAGGGCATATATCCAAAATACAACATGGAATGTCCCAAGGCACAGATTCATGTTGGCATAAATTTCCCCTCAAAAGGAGCATAAAAATTATTGCCAAGGATTATGAAGTCTTGGGCAAGAAAGTGAAGACCATATGGGCACAAGTATTTTCCTCACTATGGTCCATTGAAGGCAATGAATACAGAAAAGAAAAATTGATTTCAAAAGTGAACAGCTGACAAAGGTTTTTACAAATGGCATTTGTACTTCTGGATCATAGATAAAATATAGGAATGACAGATTCCTGGCATGTAATGAAGTACACATGACAAAGGCTGATAAGGATATGTTTGGTGGGTGTCATGCAAATCTAATCAAAAGGGTTTTAAATAAAATGAATGAGGGAGAACATAGACTGTCTGCATATATTCACCAAGCTAGAAAGCACAGTGAATAGCTACAATGAAGGAAAAGCAATTCAAAGAAAGAAACTCAGAAGACAAAATCTAAGAAAAAAGTCACTAGTGAATCCCTGGTTTCATATGTCTATCCGCAGTATTGTAAATGCATGAAAACAAGCAGGATGAAATAGAAATATTAATGAGAAGCAGAAAAAAATGATTTTAAATATATCCCTGACACTTGGTGGGATAAAAGCAATGCCTGGAATATTGCTCTGGATGGCTATACATTATTCAAAAGAAACTGGCTAGGTAACAGTGTCAGAGCATCCAGGAAGCAGAGAAAGAAAAACATGAAAGAGAGTAATTGGGTGAAGAATTATGGAGGGAAAAATACTATTTTTATCATTTTGTATACTGTAGACCACCTTGATGGGAAAAAAGGAATAAATAAGAACTGGTGGATACAGATCATAAGCCTGGCAGAGAAGCATGATATAGTAGTGATGAGAACTACACTTACACAAACATCTGCAGGATCTCTCTGCCAAAATGAGAGAAAATAATAATTTATTGACTTGTCTTAATGATAATTTCACCCTTTAAAAGGTGTAAGACCAAACAAGGAGTATTCTGATTCTAAATCTACTAACCTTTTAGAAATCGTTGCTGGAGTGGAAATTATGATAATCCTAGAAGTCACTACTGCCTAATATAGTTTATCCTAGAGAAGAAATCTGGTCATTTGACAGGCACACAAGAGTTTTTGAAAGAAGAATTCAGGAACTCATGGAGAAAAAGTTTACTTGGGGAAATCAGCCCAAGTGATATGGAAGATGCTGAAAAATTAAATTCTCTGTCTTTTTGTCTGAAAAGAAACAATTAAATGAAAAGGAAATGAGAAATATCTGAAGGGAACAATGGTTTTTATGCATAGGAAATGTACCTATCAATTTAGACCTAAAAAGCAATACACAGGATTTACAGTTTAGATAGTGATTTGAAAAGACCTGGATGAGTCCTAACAAATATCCCAGCAACAATTTAAAATGGAATTAGATGAAGCAATGATTGAGGATGGAGGGAAGGAAGCATACTAATATTTTCCTCCCTACCGCAGTGTATTAGACAAGAAGATCATCAGGGATCTATGGGAATTCTGATCTGGCAGGTACCTGAGATGCCTGAGGCCAACATGATCTCTAAGAAATCATAACTTGAAGCCAGGGAAAACTTGGCCATTTCCTTAAAGAACCACAGCAAGGATTTGAACCACTCACAAATTATATACATATGTGTGCATACTGGCTCCTAAGTCTTGGATTCAATATGTATTCCTGTTAGAATGGTAGCAAAATATAACACAAAATTTATCATATTTATTTTAATATTATATATTCAATTTAATATTAAATAACTCATATACACATATATTTTAAAAGAAATGGTTCATTCATTAATTTATATATGTGTATGTAAAGATACATATATGTACACATATATAAACATGCCATATATCTTTATAAATACAAGCATGTGTGTATGCTTTTATATACATACATACACATATACAAATGAATGAGTAAAGTATCATTTTTAGGAATTGTTATGTGCAAAGCACTGAAGATACAACTAGGAAAGTATAACAGTCCCTTCTCTTGAGGAGTTCATATTGTAATATGCAAATCGAGAAAGTTAAACTGCTCACTGCCAACATTCTGTGTAGTTACCTAAGTAATTATTTTATTTATTGTAGTGACAATGCAATATTTACAGCACCCAAGATGATGATAAAGACTGGGACTATAAATAACACATGATGTTTGATAGCAAAATATACCAAACTCTACAGACAGAGGAAAGAACTGAAGCATTTATTCTGACACCAGAAGACCAAATCACAAAACCAGTAAGCTGATCACATCATAGTACCAAACATATTAAGAAACCATAATAATACTTAGGGCCACAGCATCCTTTAGCCTACCCACAAACCAATACAAGATCAGTATTTATTTACAAAACTCTCTCTCTCCTTGTCTGAGCACCTCTCTCTCTCCTACCATCTCTCTGACTCTGGCTCCCAGTTTCCTGTGGGCTCTGCTTCCCTTCAGCAAACTCCTACCGCAGGATCCATGTGAAATATTTAGCCTATAAGGGGGCATAGGTTATCTTCACAACAGGGAAGCTTCCTTTGGGTCCTGTTGCACTCTTCAGCAAATTCCCTCCATCACAGGCCCCATGTGATTACATTCAACCTAGTAGAGAGAAGAGTTTATTTTCAAAGCAGGGAAGGTCTTCAAATTCCCATTCCCTTTGCACTTATCTTTTAGATAAGTTTAAAAGTTCAGTTTTCCTGCTACTGACAGGTCTGTGCTTGTGTCAAGGAAATCTGTTACCCTTGAAGGATACAAGTAGGTATCAGCAAATCTGGTTTGTTGTCTCTGCAACACTGTTTTATTTCAAGAAAGTCTAGTCTTTTATCACTCTGATACACACTAGCCATTGAAGTTGATACCACCAATAAGTGAGAAGATGGAAGGAGAGATTGTTGCTAGACCTGCATCCCTAATTTTCAATGATATTGATCCCTACACCCGTGATGCTTCCAACATTGTATCTTATCATATCACTTTCCCTGTCTATGATGCTGCAAGCTTTGTAACCAATCATGTTTTTCCATCTATGATGCTGCCTTCTAGGTTTTGGATGATCCTTTTCTCAGTAAAAATTATCTGTATGCCCTTATTTGGGGTCTTTTGGTTTGCTGAGGAGCTAAAGACCTCTTTTATTGGTAACTGTTATCATTACCAATAAATAGAATTGCTCTGGACTTTGTGCCTCAGTTTACCTTAATTTTAATCATGACAACCCCTATCTCAAATCATGAAGTAACTTTACTCCTTGCCAAGGATAAACCTTGACCTATTCAAGAAATCTCATTCTAACAGATTGCCCCTATCATCCTAACTCTATTACTTATTTTCAGTCTTTCCCTCTCGTGTCCCAGTCTCTACTACCTACAAATATTCCCATATGTTCCTGTAAAGCCAAGCACAAGCAGCTCTCCAGATGCTGTGAATGCTCTAAGGTTCTGATGTGCTCTAATGCTGCTATGAATAGCTCTAAGGTTCTGATCACATGGTATAGTGAATTCTCTATTCAGTAATAAACTAAGACAAAACATTAACAGAAACCAAACTACAGCATTCATAATGACATAATACAACAGCTTACCACTAAAGTGTCCACATGGTTTTAAACAAAAATATCATTCAGGTTACAAAGTACAAAGGTCTCCCACACCTAGGTCACATTATCTTAGTCTTTCAGTCAGAAAGTCTTCTTTCTTCTTGATTGGAGGCTAGCTTCCAATCATGCTTTACTCAATCATTCTTAAGGGGGACAAGTTACAAAGTCTAAGGTTCTCCCACCCCTAGGTCAGTAAATCATGATCTTCTCAGTCAGCACTGAGTACCCAAGGAGAGTTCTTTTCATTCCTAGCTTGAGGCTAGCTCCCAGATTCCATGGTTCCTCTTTCATGGTCCTAGATTTTGCTTGAATTCACCCGTCGCCTTGATTCACAGACAGGCAGCTCTCAGCTTCTTCTACAGCTCCTCATCCAGTTCCCTGTCCTCTTCCTCATCCAGTTCCCATTCCATATTGAAGCTCACAGTGTCCAGTATACTTCAAGTCCTTCACCATATCTGTTTCTGGGAAGACAAAGTTTAAAAGAGCCAAAACAATGTCCATGCACATTGCCAGCACCATCATTAATTCACTCTCTGCCTGTGAAATCAACACAGAGCCACAAATAAAATCTGAGAAATACAAAGTATCACAAAGACAAATCAAAACAGACAGAACATACAAATAGAGTGCTGGATACCACAAGTTTTCTCCTTCTCAGCTCTGCTTATTTCCAGCTGTGCTCCAACTTTTTTATCTGTCATTACCTCCTCCCTCTTCCACCCACCTCTTACTTCCTGTTCTGGTCTTTGGCAAGTCTCTCCCACTACTTGCTTCACAGGTTCTGTTTCTTAACAAAGACTTGATATAATCAGGGCAAGACTCAAAGACACTTGAACTGAAACAAGGTGCTAAGAACTTTTTTGCTTGCCATTACACTTCCTCATCCTTAAAAAACACCTGACTTTATCCTTCCATGCTCACTAATTGCCATCTTATATCTCTTCTGCCCTTTATACTTAAAAGCTTTAAAGACACCATCTGCAATAGGTAATTCCACTCTTCTTCAGCTTACAATTCAGTTTCCAAATTTATCATTCCCCAAAAACGTTCTCTCCAAAGTCATCAGCGATCTCTTAGTTGCTAAATTCAATGTCATTTTCTCAATTTTCATTAGCCTCGACATCTCTACATTCCTTGAAATTGTTGATCATCTTTTCCTCCTTTTTATTCTCTTCTCCTATGTTTTTGGAACACCACTGTCTTCTGATTCTTACCAGTCTGACTACTACTTCTCAGTCTTCATTGGTGGATCTTCAGCTAGATCATGCCCTCTAACCGTAGGTGTATATCTAAGTTATATCCTTGGCTTCTCATGATGTAACAGGCATGAACAAACTGTGGACTGCTGAAGGATTTTGGGTGGAGCATGAAAAATGTAGAAGGTGTTCAGGCCAGGCAAAATCCTTTGGTGGGCCACAGGTTGTTCAGGTCTCTTCTATACAATTTCTCTTGGTGATCTCATTATATAGCCATTATTTAATTATATCTTCACTGATAATTTTCATATGTGCCTGGGCTACCAGACCTCTCTTTAGACTTTCAATCTCTTACTTCAAACTGCCTTTTAGACATGTCAAACTATATCCCCAGGAGACACATTACACCAAATCTGTCCAAAATAATATTCTTTTCCCCTCCCTCAACCCTTTCCTCTTTTATCTTCCCTTTTACTACTAAGGGCAGTACTGTCCTTCCAGAACACCAATCTTACAACCTAGGAGTTATTCTCAAATCTTCAAGATCACTCACCTACCCCTACTGCCATAACCAAGCTATTTTCAAGGCCTGCCAATTTCACCTTTATAACATGTACCAAATGTACCAACCCACTTCATTCTGCCTCCAGCCTGCCCTCAAACACTAATGAATTATAAGAAGAAAAGGGCAAGACTAATGATGTTGTTCTTTCTATTTGGGTCCTAGCCCTAGATTAGAGATATGTAAGGTTAAAGTGACTCTGATTAAAACACGCTCTCTAACCAACCCTCTCAAACCTGCAAAATGTAGTAGTAGTTAATTCATTTCAGATGTAGGAAAGAAATGAAGAGAACAAAAAGAGAAATTGGGCAGAATGCCAGTATGTACCAGACCTTAAGGAAAGAATATGGAAACTCATTTAAAGTATGTCCTGTCCCACCGTTTGATACTAAGGGCAAGGTGCCAGGGTGTCAAATCAAATATCTCCCATCAGAAATTGAAAGTCTTTGTAGCACAACTTTGCTACAATGTATCTACTATCAAAGAGGGAAATGTCAGAAAATGAGTAAAATGTGAAATAAAAATAAGCTAAAACAGAAAAACTTACAAGAAGAAAAACTCAATAAAATCTCAAAACACAACAGTTAAGTAACAGAGGTCCTAAAACTAGTAAGAACAATGAGTGCTAAATCTTCAAAGAGATTACAAAGTTCTCTTTACAGGTGTTACATCATAAATAAACCTGGAACAAATAAAATCCTGTGAATTCCTAAGAAAGTAACAATGAGACATATATAAATGTTCCTGAAATAAGTGAAATCAATAGAGAAAGTAATATCATAGTGGGCTGGAGCCAATATGGCAGCATAGAAGCAGCAAGGTCCCATAGCTCCCACACAGCCACCCTAAACACCCATAAAATATGACTCTGGAAAAATTCTAGGGCTCTCAAACTCACAAGAATACAGAAAACACATCTCTTGCAGAAGGCAGCTCAGCAGCAGGGAATCATTGCAGCAGGACGTGAGCTGAGGCCAGCCAAGCCAGAAACTGAAACTGTGGCCAGGCCCCAGGGTGGTGAGGAGGAGCAGAGCTGAGCAGCTGCAGCCAGTCTACAAGAGAGAAGATTGACAATGCCTCCAGCAACTCCACATCTACCAAGGTGTGAAAAATAGGGATTAGATAAAAGCAGCTCCACAGGGGGGGCTCATTTCACAGGCCTGCAGGCCGGGAGCCAAGATCAGTCCAGCCTGAAAACACCATGCAGCCAGGCTCCAGGGCAGTCAGGACAAGCTGAGCATCCCAAGCCACAGCCTGAGTCTACTTCAGAGAAGATCTACTGCACCTCCAGCAATCTTCACATCTACTAAGCCAGTATTAGAGGTCAGTGAAAGTGAGTGAAGCTTTCAAGCTAAATTTGGGGGAGGAAAAGCAATTGGGTCAATCTACCCCCAGGGCAAGGAAGGAGTGAGGGAAGGGCAGGAACTGCTGTAACTGGCAGCTGCCCCCACTGGTCTGCTTCAGAGTCCCTGGCCTGTGGACCTCACAGGGGGGCTGAATTGATTGATCAGGGCCAAGTGCTCTTGCGTTGAGCGGCCTGGATCTAGATCATGGTCTTGCGTGGTGGTCCTGGGGTACGCTCTCAGAAAGCCAAAGCTGAGGGAGGCTGCAACACCCCCCTAATAGCTCCAACAGCTGGGAAAACCCCAGCGATTTGAAGCAGAGCTTTCCCCCCTGGAATCAGAGTTCCACAAAGATAAAAAAAAAACCAACCAACAGAAAATTTGACAATGAAACACAAGAAGCATGAGAAGATAAACTTGGGCAAGAAATCATAAGGAACTTATCAAATTTGAATTACTTACATGCCAATATGGAAAAACAATAATAGTAACTTATGAAACTTTTCTTAGTATGAGGATAGGTGAAGGGAATACAAATGGATATATATGTATACTTACACTTATGTCTATATAGGAGGCTATATATGCATATGAATACAAATCTGAGCATGTGTATGTACGGGTTTAGAGAGGGCATAGGATCAATTGAATACAAAGGGATGATACTTTAAAAGGCAAATTGTGAGGTGGGAGAGGACTAGAATGAGAGGAGACAGGGAGAGACAAAATGGGGTTAATCATCTCGTGTGGAAGAGGCAAGGGATAACTTACAACTTTACTTTCATTTACTCTCATAGAATCTAGTTTAGGGAAGAAATGGCATAAACTCTAAACTGGGCATCATGCCACACAAGAGAGCAAGGGGCATGGGGATGAAAGGCAGGATGACGGAGGGGAGGGCAGGGTCTGGGGTAGTGATGCTGGATGCTCACATTTCAATAAAGGAACAGGGACAGGGTAGAGAACAGAACAAGGGTGGGGGGAGGGATAGGAAGGAGAGACATATGATCACTGTCATAATATGTCCACTATGACGACGTCCTGTATAATCACACATACACAGCCTGTATTGAATTGGTTGTCCTTCCAGAGAGGGCAGGTGACAAGGGAGGAATTGAAAGAATCTAGAATTTAAAACTGCAATACCTGAAACTAGGAATTCAGATATACAGGGGCTGGGTTAGGGAGAACCTCCCTGCCCTACCAGAAAGTTAGAGAGCAGACCAGAGGAAGGGATCTACAGTGGGATCGCTGTTTTGGGGTTGGGGTAGGGGAAAGACGGGGAGAAAACATGTAATTCAAAAATCTCATGAAAATAAATGATGTAAGCAAGTAAACAAATAAAAATTTATTACATTAAAAAAAGAAAGTAATATTAGATATCTAAAACTGAAAGAGAATTTGTAGTAATTTTGAGCTCTCAAAGCAAATATTTTTAGATCTAGAAGATTAAGGGGCAGGAATGTGTGGTTCCAAAGTATATAGCTTCTACAATGAAGCTTTAAAAAAAAGAACTGATAAATTTGGGAAATAAAAATGGAACATTTCACATTTAAGGCTAAAGGGAGAATTGGTAATAATGCAAGAGATAAAAATTTAAAAAGACAAAATATATGACTTAGATTCAGTAAAATTTAAAAAAACCTTTTACATGCCAAAAATTAATGCAAATAGAATATGATGATAAGTACTTTTCTGGCAAAAATTCCTTCAAATATCTTGGTTGATGATCTGATATTTGAGATGTGTAAGCAAGTAATATAAATATGTAGGACCAAAACCCATTTGCCCCAAAATTATGAAAAGATACAAATCAATATTTCTTAAATGAATGATAAACTATTATCTCTCTATATAGTGTACACACACACACACATATATATACACACACACATACACACACACACACACACATATACACATACAATATTGAATCTATTTGGAGATGACAGCACTCTAAAATGTAAAGAAGGCTAAATTCCCTGACTGAGATTTAGAAATGTACATTTAAATATAAATAGAAAAATCATATGTAAATGACCCTCCATAGCCCACAAATCAATAGAAGGATTCCATAGTCCTGAGATGATCCTAGAATAAGCAAGTTGAAGGATGTGGAAGACACAGCCATCAGGTATGCCAAACAAAAGTAATATAGTACTGAAGACTGAGTCTACCACTTGGATAAAGACTTGTGGCAAAACCCTTGTGTTCAGTTGAATATACTCTTATCTTCTTTTCTTGCTTTCTTGAAAATTCTATCTTCTTTCTTATTTATGTATTTCCATTCTACACAAGATGACCAAAGCAGATGCTCTGGGATTGTTGACTTTTGTATACAAAACTGGGTAAAATAAATTTTAAAAATTCTCAGCTGAAAATTACAGAATACATTGATGAAACTGAAAGCACAAAAAATTTACATTTTAAATAAGGCTAAAAATGTTTTTAAATTTTATTATATTTTTAATTTATAGAATAAAACAAGCATTTGCATAGCATAGTATAAAAAGATGATTGCAGATGAAACTACAAATCTGTTTTGTACAACTTATTGTTCCTTTCAAATATACAACAAAATTATCATGTAAATTCCTTTTTTTCTCCTATACCAACCTAGAGATGGCCACCATTTGTAAAGCCAAGCACCAGTAGATTCCCAAAAGAATGCTACTGTGAACAGCTCTTAAGATTTGGATTACACAGTAGTAGTGAACACTGTTTATTCCATTACAAATCAAGATTCAGTACAATATGGACAGTATAATATTCTCAATGTTACATCTTATTGCAAAAAATCACAGTATTTAGAACAAGGAACAAAAGAATAATAACCTCGTTTCCCTAAGGGGGAAACCAGCTTAACACTTAAAGATTCAATCAATCAATTAACAAAAGAATCACCTAGTTTCCCTAAGGGAAACCCTTCTCACTTGAAGATTCAATCAACAATTCACAATATACCAATCTTCCACTCATGAGGCAACCATTAACTTTAGTCACTAATACAATCCTTAGAAAACCACACAAATTTTCCACCCCTTGTTTTCCAAAAAACCTCAGTTTAGTCCAAGGGGAGGCCTTTCCTTCATTTTGACTTTGGGTGGTCTCTCTGATTCCCTGGATCCTCTTCCCTGGTCCCAGCTCCCTCCTGAATCTGCCAAACAATCACCTGGGTTCAGGAGCAGACAGCTGCCAAGTTCTCTTCCAGTCCTCAGAGGTAGACAGCTCCCAGGTCCTTGTCAAGTCCTCAGGTCAATCCCTGGCACACACTGAAGTTCACAGGGTTCAGCACACCTCAAACCCTTAACCACTTCCCTTGCCTGGAACTCAAGGATCAGCCAGGCCACAAATAAACAAAATCCCATCC
>JAQQSW010008095.1:0-13551 GCA_028646575.1 Pseudocheirus occidentalis
GGTCTTACAGTGGGATCAATGTTCTGGGCTGGGGGGTAGGGACAAAAAGGGGAGAAAATTTGTAACTCAAAACCTTGTGGAAATGAATGATATAACCAAGAAATAAATTAAAATTTACATTAAAAAAAAAAAGAACTGTTATTGGTAGCAGCTAGGTGGGGTAGTAGATAAAGCATTGGGCTTGGAAGCTCTGGATTCAGGTACTTACTGGCTGTGTGACCCTGGGCAAGTCACTTAACCCTGTTTGCCTCAGTTCCTCCTTTATAAAATGAAATGGAGATGGAAATGGCAAACCATTCCAGTATCTTTCAAGAAAACTGCAAATGGGGTCACAAAGAGTTGGTCACAACTGAAACCACTCAACAACAATAAAATTAGCCACAGGCTAAGACTGAGGCTAGTAAGCCTCATAGCTTTCCCGTCTACACAGCTAAGGTCAGTTGAGGTCTGGTAGTACAGTGGATAGAGTGCCAGACTTGAAGTCAGAAATCAGAAAGACATGAATTCATACCTGGCCTCAGCTACTTACTAGCTGTGTCACCCTGGGCAAGTCACTTAACCCTGATTACTTCAGTTTCCTCATCTGTAAAATGAGCTGGTGAAGGAAAGGGCAAACCACTGCAGTATCTTTGCCAGGAAAAGCCAAATGGGGTCATGGAGAGTCAGAAATGACTGAACAATGATAGCTTTCATTAGAAACAATTAATTTTTCTTTCAGAGCAAACTGAAGTAATCAGTCACAGATCAGAACTTGTAGCCAATTAATACACATAATACCCATAACTAGAAGTATAAGAAACCCACCAGTGACCCCTAGTCTTCAGTCTGCTCTTGGGTCATGACTGAGGCTGACCCCTGAATTACCCTGTGTTAGCTTGAGGGCAGTGCTGATTGCTTAACAGAGATCTGCTCACTTTCTGGGTCACCACCTCAGAGGTAGACACACGGCCTCTGGCTGGGCAAAGGAAGGACCTTGCTGTTGAGTACTTGGCTAAGACATATTTACTGGGAAGGCCTAAGACATCAGTTGGTGGTTTGTTTCTAGTGATATTAATGTTTGTATCATCTAATAAGTAATATAAACAAATGTTTTCATGACGTTGGTTGCTAGCATTGAGAAGTGTCAGTCAGATGAATGTTTTTCTCTTGTTAGTTAGCATAAGTAATGGTGACTCCTTTGTGCACAGACAAGCCACATTAGTCTTGGAGCTTTTACAAAACACCATTAGTCTGATTTCAGGTCTCCATTTGCAGAAGACTAATGACTCACTTTAGGTTCCACAGCAGTATTGGTGTAGACGAGAGCTTTAGGTGTAAGAGATTCAATGGGGAGGGAAGTATGGCCATCAATGACCAGTCACTCAGAGGTGGGGTTTACTTCCCTAGTTTCATTCCCTAGTTCAGCTGAGAAATAAACTGTGGAGGCCACCAGTGAAGGTCAGATGTGCAGGCAGCAGCTGGCAGGAACATTTACATCAGCAGCTCATCACCGTCCTCCCAGTGGGGGCAGGTTAAAGAGCACCAGCTAGACAAGGTCAGAGTGGTAATGTCTGACTAACTCCCTTCCCTGACCTTCTTTCCAGTGAGAGACAATGATTTTCCCCTTTTAATGTCACCCTTTCTGTGTCCTTCCTGGTTTAATCAAAAGAAAAGCACATCCTGTTTAGGAGGATTAACATTTCAGAGGAAGAGGAAAAGAGCAATGTGTCAGGAGACAGGAAGGACAGATACCTTGTTATTGGTTTTCTTTTCAAAATGTGTAGAGAAACGGATTTTTCTCTATCCCATAGAACAATCACTCTATGTAACAAAATTACTGAAAGATGTCAACAGCTTTGGGAAAAAAATCAACTCAATAAAATGTAAACCGCTTAGCTCTATAATTAGATCACTTCCTTCTCCCATTTAAAATGGTAGGGCTCACCAAGCTAAAAGGAGGCTGGTGAGGACTATTAAGTCATAGAATGTGCTTCCAGGAAGATGAGGACAAGAAAAAAATCAATGCAAATGACTGGCTTTTAAGCAAGATTTTGATATGTCACCAAAAGGACCAGCATCCTACAGAGTATACACAGTTGCTGCCAGCCTGAGAAGCAAGCTCTGATCCTTGTTAATCGGTTCACATACCCACAGGGCTCTTGGAAATAGGTGGTGTCTGTGTGGCGATCCAGGGCTAGCTTGGTGTATGCTGTGTCTCCCCTGGAGAAATCCGAAGTAAAATTCCACATCCTACCATAGATGGTTTCTCTGCAAGATAAAGAGATGGAAGATGAATTGCTTGACATTTGAATTTTTTTCCCCCTCAATCTTCTTCCCACTATCTACCATGAAATACTTCTTATTTTTTTCCATGACAACTAGTAAGACAACCAGGCTGCTATCTGGAAAAAAAGATGACAAATTCCATTCAAGTTGGATATGACAATATCCTTTGCAAAGGCCTACTCACTGATCTCTCTGTCAAAAAGTGGGCATTAGAGTAGAAAATATAGGGGCTCTGAAACCTCAAGTACCTCTTAGAACTACAGACTAGAAAATCAGAGTTGGAGGGACCCTAGAGATTATTCAACATAACCCTCACCCAATGGCTGCATCAACCCCACAACACCCTAACAGGTAGGCATTCAGCCTTGGCTTGAATACCTCCAATGATGGGAAGCTCACTTCCAAGGCAGTTGATTTCTTTGGCCAGCTCTGGCCAGGAAGGTGTTTCATATAATCAGCTAAGACAGAGCTCTCTGGGAATTTTAACTCCATGCTGACTGGCTTACTCATAATAGACCCACAGATTTCTGAGGATAGGCGTGAGACCCCGACCTCCCTATGGATCTTTTTTTAAGGCAAACCATCCCCATTTTCTTTCTATTTCTTTCTAGCCATAGTCTTCATACCCCTAACCATACAGGTAATAAATGCTTTTCATCTGTGTCCTAAGAACGCGGCACCTAAGACCCAAACACAGCTGGTAAATCTGTTCAAATGGAGCTGACATGGGACACCCCAAAACTAGTGCTTTTACAGAAAGCATAAAGGCAGGAGACTTTATTCCTGGTTCATTTGATGAGAAAGTGACTTAAACTTGGAATCTCAGCTCCTTTACTGCAGTGATGATACACACCATCTGTTTTGTCTCCTCACTGGACCACTGGAAGGACTGAGAGAAATCTAGGTGAAGTGTTAAGGAATTGAAAGGATCACTAGGATTGCAGTAGGAAGAGATTTTATTGATCACTTCACATTTCATGGAACATTTGGTCAATTGTAAACTTCAAGCCTTTTGCCCACAAAGCCCTATTAAGCCCGATAATATGCTTTCTTCCCATTTTCTACCCTGCCAAACTGATTTTTCTTAATTTATGTACAAGACTTGACACTTGTCCCCATTCACCTCTCCTCTGTTTTAGCTCACCTTTCTAGGCTGAGATCTTACGAATGTGTGATTCTCTCATTTGGTACTGGTTATCTCCATTCATTCATTCAACAAATTATAGGACCTCAAAGATGAGAAGCACCTCAGGGACCATCTAGGCTAGCCTAGACTTGAATAAGAATTTCTTCTATAGCATAACCACACAACTAACAGACTGATATTTCTAGAGTATGGGAATGAATTACCATGCCATTCTCCTGCTCAAGAAGCTTCAGCAGCTCCCATTGCCACTTAGAGAAAATAGGAGTTCCTCTGGTTGGTTATGTTCCTTCAGAGACTGACTCCAACCTATGTCTCTAGACTCCCTCTCATTCATTCTCTGCAATAGACAAAAGCTCCTACCTATATACAACATTTCACCTTCTACCCCTGGGTCTGGCTGCCTGGCTTGGAAGGCCCTCCTTCCTCCTCACCTTCCACTTCAACCATGGAGAATCAAGACTCAAGTCACAAACCACCTCCTTTCCCCATCTCTTCAGGTGTTAGGTGCTCACCCCTTACCCCTCACTGCCACCCACCACATTACCCCATATTTACTTTGTTTATGTTTTGTGCAAAATACATGTTGGATGTGAAGGATGTCAGCATGCCCTTAAGGTTCCTGTATTTGTGCCCCCAACACTTAGTAATTGCTTGCTGAATTACATGGCATTGGAATGAGCTGCTGAAGCATCTGATCACACCCCTTTTGTCTGAGCTGCAACAGATGTTCTCTAGGCCTGTACTGGCCTCTTCCTTAAATCCTCCTCTTGCCACATCTGTTTCTATTCTCCCCTGGAAAACTGAGGCAGTTCATGACTCCCTCCTGAACCCATGTGAATTCTTGCCTTTGAATGTGTAATCTTTTCTAGAATTTTATCAGGGAACAGCAACAAGCAGATTCAGAATGACTTTTCCTTCCCTTTGTTTCAGTTTCTAGGATGGACCTTTTGAAATGGCAATACTGTACTGCCCCCTTTACACATGGAGAATCAATGGACCGGAAAATCTCTTGGACTGCTCCATATGCCTCCATATTAGAAACTGCAGCATAAAAAGAAGTATCAGAGGCCTTACTGCCACCTGATAGTTTGAATTTATGCATGAGAATAAGTAATCAAGTTCTCTTTGATTTCTGTCCCTCGGGCTCTGCACATTAATCATGATGACTTGAGAAATCAGATGTTGGCTAGGTCTTACTAAAGTTTACCTGATCAAACTGATTCTTCCCGCCAACTTTTCAGTATCCTCTCGAGTTGGAGGGACATTCTCTACAAATGCAATTCCATAGAGCAGGAAGTTTTGCAGAAACTCCTTCAGGCCATCCTTTGTCTCCAAAAAGCTCTGGAAGTCGACAGGTAGCACCTGGGCCTGCCGGTAGATCTCTGCATTCCACAAAATTCTAGGCTGCACAGCCTGCTTCTGTCCTTCATAGCTATTTTTCAGCAGCCACTCCAAACTGTACCTGGTCACATGACCATCTGGCCCTTTAGAGGGGAAAGAAAGGAAGCATCACGAAATGTGCTATCTGGGTGGGATCCCTGGGAACTTGTTGGATGAAACTGGCACTCTCAGTGACCAGTTACCCAAGGTCACATTCTTCAATAAGCAATAAATAAATAAACATAAATAATTATATATAATAAATAAAGGGAGTTTAAATGTTTATGTCAGTACCTACCCCCTCAACAGTCCCAGCTACCAAAGACTCAAAAAAGAACCTTCTCATAGCCAAAGAAAGTCTCTGACACTGTAAAATGGCTCAGGATTAGAAAGGCATATCATTTTATCAATGGAAATCATTTTTAAAAATATACATTACCATCTATTTTGCTACTGCCCCCTAAGGATCATGAAGGAAATGAAAAACCAAATGGAGGAAATGAAAAATCTGACTAGCAGGTGAAACCTTGGTATTTGCATTGTCTCTTCCACTAGAATGTAGGCTTCTGGAGAGCAGTCTTACTCTTGTCTTTATTTCCTCAGTCAGTGCTCAGCACAGGGCTTTGTCCATAGTGAGCATCTAGAGAATGCTTTTTACTGTCCAAAACCAAACTCTGTATGCTGCTCCCAAAACCCTCGCCTCATTCAAGTCAATGGCTTCGAGAAGCATTTCTGAAGGACCTACTATGTACCAGTCACTGCATAAAGCTCTGCAGGTTCAAAGAAAGGCAAAAAGCAGTCCCTATTCTTAAGGAGCTCATGTGCTAATGAAGGAAACATGGAGACAACTCAGTGTAAATGCTGAAGAAACTGTAGATGGTGTTAGAGGAAAATCACTGAGATCAAGGAGTACTAGAAAAAGGCTGAGACCTGAAGGAAGCCAGGGAACCCAGGGCACAGAGATGAAGAGTGAAAGAGATCTGGGCTTGGGGAAGAGCTGGTGAATGCCCAGAATTGGGAGATGGATGAAGGTGGAGCCTGAGGAAGAACAAGACCAGGGCCACTTGACTATACAGCATATTGGGGGCAGGGTGGAGGGAGTAAGAGGGAAGAAGCCTGGAAAACCAAGAAGGGGCCAAGTTATGAAGGCCTTTTCGCTCGCTGACCCTCATGGCTGGCATTCTCTCCCTTCTCACTTCTGCCTCCTGGCTTACACAGGAAGCCTTTCCTCTGAGATTACCTTCTACTAACCCTGTATGTGGACCAAGAAGCAACAGTTAGAGCTTAACATGGAACAACTGATGGGTTTAAGATTGGAAAAGGAATATGACAAGGCCGTATATTGTCACCTTACTTATTTAATTTATATGCAGAGTACATCACGTGAATGCCAGGCTGGAAGAATAAAAAGCCAGGGAAAAAAGCAACAATCTCAGATATGCTAATGAGACTACTGTGGTGGCAGAAAGTAAAGAGGAATTAAGAAGCCTCTCCATGAGGGTGAAAGAGGAGGGTGTAAAAGCTGGCTTGAAGCTTAACATTGAAAAAAAAATACTGAGATCTTGGCTACTGGTCCCATCACTTCCCAACAAATAGAGGAGAAAAAAATGAAGCAGAGTCAGATTTTGTATTCTTGGCTTCAAAGATCATTGCAGATGACCACTGCAGCCACAAAATTCAAAGATGCTATTCCTTGGAAGGAAAGCTATGAACAACACAACCCTGTAGATAGCTGGCGAATACAACTGCTTGCATGTTGTCTCCCGCATTAGAATATGGGAGCTCCTCAAGGGCATTTTTTGGTATTGGTATTTTTTATTGTATTGTATTATTATTTGTTTTTCTGCCTTTCTTTGTATCCCTAACACTTTCTGTCCCATAGTAGGTACTTAATCAATGACTGTTGAGTGGATGAGTTTTTCATGTACTTGTTCATTACAAAATCATTTTTATAGATGGAGGGAACGGAGAAGTCTGAAAATTATTTACCTAAGGACACAAATAAAGTCAGTGGAAAAGCTGAGCCATACTTTCAGTTTTTCTGGTTCCCTATTGAGGACCTGAAACCCTAAAACTATGTTTTTAAAACTGGGCTTATGATTTATTTTTAGAATGAAACTGCTCATCTAAGGGATTCATATATGGCAGTGGTTCTCAACCTTCTTAATGCCGTGACCCTTTAATACAGTTCCTCATGTTGTGGTGACCCCCAACCACAAAATTATTTTTTTTTGCTTTTCTTTTTGGAGGGCAGTTGGGGTTAAGTGACTTGCCCAAGGTCATACGGCTAGTTTTTGTGTTAAGTGTCTGAGGCCGGATTTGAACTCAGGTTCTCCTGACTCCAGGGCCGGTGCTCTATTCACTGTACCATCTAGCCGCCCCCACAAAATTATTTTCGTTGCTACTTCATAACTGTAATTTTGCTACTGTTATGAATCATAATGTAAATATCTGATATGCAGGATGTATTTTCATTGTTACAAATTGAACATGACCCACAGGCTGAAAACCACTGATATATGGCCATCTGGGCTTTGTTCTTTCCAACTTCTAAAACAGAAACATTTTCATGTAAAATAATTACAGCAACCACTGCATTTGAATCAACCCATTTCTGTCAGATGTTCCTCACCAACTGGCCTTGAGAAAACCAAGTTAGTATACAGTCACACACATAATATCCACAGGTCTTTCTACTTATAAGTACAGAATAAAGAAAAATGAAAGACATTATTGAGAACAGGAAAAATTTTGATATCAGTCCACTCATGATGCTGCCAATATCTTTGATCCAAGAATCAAAGGCAGAATTACAGGGGATAAGAACCCTGCTACTGAGATTACAAAACACCCTTAGAAGCTGATGTTGGGAAATACATTTTTAAATGTTGCAGAACACAAAACAACCAGTAAGTGTGCCAAGTAAATCCAACTCTGCAACATGGTGAAACATAGTCTGTGACTTCTCTTGTTTCTTCCCTATCTCAGATCTCATTGTCTTCTACAGCCCATCAAAGGAAATTGGCTATAGCAAGCAAATATCCCTGAGCAAAACACATCATAGTAAGGCAGTGAAGGGTTAGGGAGAACTCCAGATGACTCCAGGAAGAGATAGTTTTCCATTTAAAGTTGAGGGAACAGGTAAACTAGCTCTCATGAAATAAACATTTGTCATATCAGAACATCAAGGAGAAATAAGCGCATTTTATTACATGCTAGAACTGAAGCTAGAACAGCAGGGAAACCAAATTCTTGAAAGAATGGCTTGGCAGGGAAGAAAGAATGAGGTTCCCAGAGAAACCTGCAGGGAGAATGCTTTGGACCAATACCTGATCACACAGGATGAACTGTCCACCAGGAGAACTCCTGGAAGTGAAATCTCATTACTCCTGAGTAGGAGACAAAGGAGGTAACAGGTGAGAATACTCCTCTTGGGGAAGAAAGGCTACAGGTCAAAGAGACCTTGGAGGAAGGAATGGGTTAAACAATGATTAGGCACATAAAAACAAAGCTAAGTCCAAGAATCCATTATGAGGCTGCATATGAGCTAAGCTTTAAAGGAAACTAAGAATCCTAAGAGGCAGAGATGAGGAGAGAGTACATTCCAGGCATGGATTAAAAAAAAAAAAGAAAATCAAATTACCAGCATTGAAATAAAAAAAGTGAATGCACAAATAACGAAGATGAAGTTAAAACCATTGTTAGGATCTATTTTGCCCAACTATATGCTAAAAAAAAAACTTTAAAAATCTGAGTGAAATTAATATTTACAAAAATATAAATTGCCTAGACAAACAGAAAAGGAAATAGAATACTTAAATAATCCTATCTTGGAAAAAGAAATGAAATGAGCCATAAGTGAACTCCCTAAGAAAAAATCCCCAGGACCAAATGGATTTACAAGTGAATTCTAGCAAACATTTAAAGAACATTAACTCCAATATTATATAAACTGGTTGAAAAAAATTGGTAAAGGAGACCTACTAAATTCCTTCTATAACACAAATATGGTTTCAATGTCTAAACCATGAAGAACAAAAACAGAGAAAGAAAACTACAGACCGATTTCCTTAAGGAATATTGATGCAAAAATTTGAAATGAAATATTTGCAAGGAGATTACGGCAATATATCACAAAGAATATATCACACTATGACTAGGTGGGATTTATACCAGGAATGCAGAGTTCAATATTAGGAAAACTATCAGTATAATTGATTATATCATTAACAAAAACAACAAAAATCATATGATTATATCAATAGTTTCAGAAATAGTGTTTAACAAAACTGATACCCATTCCTATTTAAAAGCACTAGGAAGCATAGGAATGAATGGAACTTCTCTCTCTTTTTTTAAATTGATTTGTTTATTTACTTTTAGTTTAAGAGCAAGTAGTAAAAATTGATAGTAAAACTGGAAAACAGTATGGCAGAAACTAGGCATAAAATAGCATTTCACACCGTATACCAAGTGAGGGCCAAAATGGGTACGTGATTTAGACATAAAGGGTAATATGTGCAAATTAGGGGAATATGGAAAATTTTACCTGTCAGAAATGTGGATAATGATAGAGTTCATGACCAGACAAGAGATAGAGAAGATCATAGGAGGTAAAATGGATAATTTGTATTACATTAAACTAAAAAAGGGTTTGCAGAAAAACCCAGTGCAACCAAAATTAAAAGGGAAGCAGAAAACCGGGGAAAAAAATCTTTACAGCGAGTTTCTCTGATAAAGGTCTAATTTCTCACATTATTTCCCAATTTATAAAAATAAGGGCCATTCCCCAATTGATAAATGGCCAAATGATATGAACAGATAGTTTTCAGAAGAAGAAATCAAAGCTATCAATAGTCATACAAAAATGCTCTAAATCACCAATAATTAGAGAAATGCAAATTAAGACAACTTTGAGGTACCACTTCACACTCATCAGATTGGCTAACATGACAGAAAAGGAAAATGACAAATATTGGAGGGGATAGGGAAAAATAGGGGCACTGATGCATACTAGTCGAACCATTCTGGAAAACAATTTGGAACTATTCCCAAAGGGGTACCCAATTATGTATATCTTCTGATCCAACATTACTGCTATGAAGTCTGTTTCTTAAAGAGATTAAAGAAAAAGGTAAAGGACCCATATTTACAAAATATTTATAGCCGCTCTTTTTGTGATCAAAAAGAACTGGAAATTCAGGGGATACTCATCCACTGGGGAATGACTTAAGAAATCATGGGATATGATTGCAATAAAATACTACTGTAGTCTAAGAAATGATGAGGGATAGTTTCAGAAAAACCTGGGAAGACTTATGTGAACTGATGCAAAGTGAAGTGTGCAGATCCAGGAGAACACTGTACACAATACTGGCAATATTGTAAAGATCAACTGTGAAAGACTTAGCAACTCAGATCAATACAATGATCCATGACAATTCCAAAGGACTCAAGATGAAAAATGTTATCTACCTCTAGAGAGAGAATTGATGAACTCAGATTTCCCCCCTTTATTTCCTGATTTTTCTTGCTACTTTTCCCCCACGACCTGGCTAATGTGGAAATAGGTTTTGCATGACTTCATATCTATAATGGGTATCATTCTGTTTGCCTTCTCAATGGATGCAAAATGGGCTGGAGGGAGAAAGAAAATTTGGAACTGAAAATAAAAATAATTTTTAAAAAAGTCCAGCCTTGAAATGTAAATTTGGAGTACTGATTCAAGTGGGGCAGGGTTGTGAGGAGGGAGTGATGAAAATTGAATCAGGTGAATATGGTGGATAAGGCTTGGTTAGAGGTTAAAGTATTAGGGGTCACTTGCCTTGATTATAAAAGGGTTCTCTCTAGAAACTAAACTGGAGGAAGAGGCAACATGGGCCACTGATGAGCCAGAGGCTGGCCTACTGGTGGTGATTTAGAGAAATAATACCCCACTTAAGAAACAAAATCTGCTCTTAAGAAGGCAGCACTAAGAATAAAGTAACAGGGGTGGCTAGGTGGCGCAGTGAATAGAGCACCGGCCCTGGAGTCAGGAGTACCTGAGTTCAAATCCGGCCTCAGACACTTAATACAAAAAACTAGCCGTGTGACCTTGGGCAAGTCACTTAGCCCCAACTGCCCTCCAAAAAAAAAAAAAGCAAAAAAAAAAAGAATAAGGTAACAGAATGACAGATATGGGACTTAAGCAGAGTTAGCTAGACATTCCCCAAAAAGGTAGCTATGTGGATCAAAGGGAAATAGGTATTTGATGGACCTGAAACTCAACAAGGGCAAATTAGTCATCAAGGAGTAGTAGGGATTACCTATACCATACAGTGAGAGCATCAGCCAAGGATGGGGTACGCCTCTAGAATAAAAAGACCTAGGCTTCTGGGAGGCAGCTTGAGTTCCATGCATTAAGAGCACTGGGGACAGATACAATGACTAAACAATAACACATACTTTGACCTCAAGAAGCTTTCATTTTACTGCTGAAGAAGAGATACAAAATGTACACAAATAAGAATAGTACAAGTTAGGTTGTGATGTGGACAAAGAAGAGAGCCAGACAATTGGCTACAGAGAAATCTGAGGAGAGAAAGAAAGAAAACTTTCAGCTGGGGAGGTTCATTATAACTTTATGGAGAATATGGGACCTAAGAAGAATCCTGAAGGAAGAGAGAGGCTTCTGAAAAGGAGAAATGAGGAGGACATATATTCCAGGCAGGAAAGATAGCTTCTACAAAGGCATGTGAAGGATGTGTTAGAGAAGGGAGAGGCTGAAGAAGAGATTAGCTAGTGTACTTATAATAGTTCAGATGAAAAAGGTTAAGGGATTTGCCTGAAGTCATATATCAAATAAAAAGGTTGGGATAGATGATTCCCAAGGTCCCTTCAGAGTCCAAATTTTATGTGCCTATGAAAGTTTGATCTGAGGGTGACAGTATGTATATGGATTCTACAACACCTGCAAACTAACCAGATCTGAGTGGGGAAGAGAAGAGAGAAAATTCAAAGACAATTCCAAGGTTTTGAGCAAAAGTGACTGTGAAGGTGATGGTGTTATCAACAAAAAGGGAATCTGGGAGGAGGAGCAAGTTTAGGGAAGAAGGTACTGAATTCAGTTTTGGCAACATTGAAACTGAAGTGTTAGTAGGCTATCCAGGTGAATATGTCCACCAAGAAATTAGAGACCAGAGACCAGAGTTTGAGGGAGACACATTAATTTAGAAGTCATCTTTGTAGAGGTGACAACTGAAATCACAGTAATGACAGAGCCTTGAGAGAAACCCAAGTTATGGGAGGAAGACAATGAATCACTGAAAGAGACTTAAGAAATCTTCCAACCGGTGTCAAGGGTGATGCAGTAGAAAAAGCACTGGTTTGGGGGCCTAAATTCAAAGCCTAGCTATGTCACTTACTGTTTGCATTTGATTCTGGACAAGTCACTTAACCTTTCTAGACTTCAGTTTCTTCTTCTGTAAAATTAAGACCTTTGGGGGGGTGGAGCCAAGATGGCGGCATAGAAGCAGCAAAGTTTCACAACTCCCACACAGCCACCTTAGATACCCATAAAATACAACTCTAAACAAATTTTATGGCTCCAAAACTCTCAAAAATACAGAAAACATATCTCTCACTGAAGGCAGCACAGGAGGTGGGGCTCATCGCAGCAGACTGGGAATAGCGGCCGGCCCAGCCTGAAACTGAAAACCTCAGCCAGGCCCCAGGGAGGCCAGGAGAAGCTGCAGCTTGAGTCTACATGAGAGTGGATCTGCAGCACCTTGGAGCAATCTCCACATTTATAAATCCAGGAAAAATAAGGCTTAGAGAAAGATCAGTGGAATTCAAGCTTTCAAGTTACATTTCCAGGAGGAAAAGCAGTCTGGTCAAACTGCTCCCGGGGCAAGGAAACAGCAGGAAGCGGCATGATCTGCTGCAAGCAGCAACTGCCTCCACTGGGCTGCTTCAGAGCTCCTGGCCTGCCAACTGCAGAGGGGCCAAGATAATCAATCAGGACCAAGGGCTCTTGCGTTGAGCAGCCTGGATCCGGACTGTGGTCTCGGGTGGTGGTCCTGGGGTGCGCTTTCAGCAAGCCAAAGCTGGTGGGGGCTGCAGCACCCCCCCTAATATATCCAGCATTTGGGAAAACCCCAGCAATTTGGGACAGAGCTTTCCCCCTTGGAAGCAGAATTCCACAGAGCTAAAAAAAAATCACGCAATTAATTGACTGGCCAACATGAGGAAAAGGAAGCAAAATAAGAATAGCAATAAAACTCTAGAATCCTTTTTTGTGGACAAAGGATCAAAGCATGGAACAGGAGGAAGACAACACAGAACTCCCACACCAAATGCTTCCAAGAAACATGAAGATTGCCTACAAGCTATAGATCAACTTAAAAAGGACTTTGAAAAACAAATAAGAGAAGTGGAAGAAAAATTGGGAAGAGAAATGAGAATGATGGGAGAAAATCATAAAAAGAGTGTCAACAACCTGACTGAAGAACACAACACTTTAAAAAATAGATTATCTCAAATGGCAAAAGAGGCCCAGAAAGCCAATGAGGAGAAGAATGCCTTAAAAAGTCGAATTTCCCAGATGGAAAAAAAATCTCAAAAACATTCTGAACAGAATAATTCTTTCAGAATTAGAGTGGAGCAAGTGGAAGCTAATGACTTTATGAGAAACCAAGATACTATTATACAGTTACAAAGAAATGAAAAAATAAAAAGCAATGTGAAATATCTCCTTGAAAAAAACCACTGACCTGGAAAAT
>JAQQSW010008096.1:0-13551 GCA_028646575.1 Pseudocheirus occidentalis
TAATAGTGACACTGAAAATTTGATCTGATGACAAGCTCCCTAAGTCTTAGTTTTCCCATTATGTCATGAAAGAGAGATTACTAGCTGAAGTGCAAATTCCCTTCCATTTCTCCCAAGAATCCTCAGACAAAGGCAAGGCCTACATCCTCTGGGTCCTGAGAAAATTGGAAAACCTATACAACTCCCATAAACAGATGATTCTTCCAGTTATCCAAATTTCCATTCAAGACATTTTATATATTAACCTCTCATATTCCCTAAAAGGAAACTTTTTTTCTCATTTGGAAGACTAAGGATGTGAAGGCTGCAACTTTTAAAAGGTCCTAGTTGTGCCGTGGAGGTGACAGCGTTGTCAAAATTAGTGTCTTTTGACTTTTACCCTGAGGACAGCTCACAGAAGTATCAGCCTGGAGAAGAACTGGAAAGAGAGAGAAGATATGTGCCCTACTTTAATCCAAAACAGGAAGACTTGAGTTCCAATTCTGTCTTTGCTTTAAGACCTCACATACTAAGCAGTCACTGTTGGCCAACTTTAATTATTAGGAGATTTTCTGTTGGTTTATTTGTTTTATGTCTAGCCTGAATCTGCTTGTGTTCAACTTTTACCATTACCCCTGGTTCTGTCTTGTAGGTTCAGACACAACAGATCTAATCCCTTGTCCATATAGTACCTTTTCATATACTTGAAGAGAGATTTCCACTCCCACTGTATTTTTCCTACTCCAGACCAAAAAGTCTGAATTTCTCCAAAGCTGATCACATGGCATGGCTTATATATCCTTCTCTATCCTTTTCTCTTTTTCTTGTTAATCTCAATTTTGTCAATGTTCTTCCTAGAACATGTCCATACGTGACCTGATGATGGCAGAGTCTAACAGGACAATTAGCTCCTCATTCCTGGAAGTGATCCCTAAAGCCTGGGATAAGGAACATAATGATGACTCTTTATAATGAATTCCAAGTCTGCTGACCTATTTGCTGAAGAGTAGAGAACATGCACAGGAAAATTCTAAAGTTGTATATTCATCATTAAAAAATAATTCCAGTTCAGCAAGGATTTAATGAATGCCTACACTGTGCCAGACACTGAACTGGGCACTGGGAATACAACAATAACAACCACAACAAGCTCAACAATCACAACAAAATTAAACAGGGTTGGCCTTCATGCACCTTATATTTTAGCAGAATGACCCACATCATCTCATAAGCAGTAAAATGAGATAAATATCCTCTAAATCAGTGAACAGGAGCATGTAGCCCAGGTTGGCCTATCATCCAATGATAATAATTGATTAAAAACTCATGCTTTAAGGCTTTGTTCTGCTGGCATGCTGTGATGCACTCTTTGAGAGAAAAATCAACTCTTACAATGAAGTGTTCACAGTACAAGTTCAGTAAGCCAGGTCAAAACAACCTAATGAACTAAATGGCTGGTCTCTCCTAAAACCAATCCATATTCAGTGACCAGTCTTTCAAGGGGCCACTTTGGGAAAATTGGATCTCTGCCCCAGGAGTTGCCCGATTTGGTGAGCTCACCTATTGTCAGCAGATCCAGAATCTTTACTGCAGTGGAGACTTTAAATGGCCTGCCCCACCTGACCCTTATTGAACCAATATTCTGCAGTAAGTTTCTTTGTTGGCATCCTGGTGTGAGATAAGTGGGGATTTAAATGGAAAGAGAGCAGCAGAACCTTGTCCCTGGTTTATTTATGTGTCCCTCCATCAAGAGGAGGAGTGAGTTGTATGAGGAAAGAGCCCTGATGATAAAAGTTAACAGTAGTATCTAGCTATGGCATCAGGAAATGAAAAGGCATCTAATCAGACTGTCTCCTAAAAGCTGAGGTGTGCCTGATCATTTATGATAAAGAAAAAAAAAGACAGAGCAGAGTGGTGGAGTTGGATAATTGGAGCTTTATTGGACAAATGAAAAGGTGTACAATAAAGAAGGCATCATCTGTGCCAAGAGGTAAGAAAAATATCACTGCGACAACAGGCGAGCCTTTGATTTTTTAACGCATGCATTCTATCCATCATTGGTATTATTCTCCAGGCTACTCTCTCCACAAAGACTCACTGGACAATACAGAAATTTCATAGACACTAAGAATATATAGTATCTATCTGCAGTGATCATATAGTCCATTCTCCTGCCTCTGGGAAGAAAACTCAAGTTAGTTTAGGTACTGAGAGGGAAATAGATTTCAGAACCATCCTAAACTGGTATAGTGTGTAAGAGATTTGGAGTCAGGGAACATGGATTCAGATCCTAATTCCCTTATTGATGGCTTACACAGCCTTAGGGAAGTTGTATAAATTTTCTGGGCTTTACATGGCTCATCTGTTACATAAGAAGGATAGATTATATGATTTCAAAATTCCCTTCCAGCTTTCAAGCTGAAGAACCCATTCTAATGGCAAACACACATTTTTGTAATCTTTGGGCCATGGATGCCTCATAGCTGGCTCCATACCTGAGTTCAAATTCCACATGTGATGTTTGTTGCCAAGGTGACCTTGGCCAAACTATTTCTCCTCTTAAGGTGTTAATTGATCATTAATTAATTATATTATTAAATAGTATATATTTAAATAATAATTAATTAATTATGAGAAATTAGGGGGTTGCACATGAAGTCTAAGAGTGCCTTTTGTATCTGTTGTTCAGTCATATCCGACCCCACTTGGGGTTTTCTTGGCAGAGATAATGGAGAGGTTTGCTATTTCCTTCTCCAGCTTATTTTTGCAGATGAGGAAACTGAGGCAAATAGAATTAAATGACTTGCCAAGGCTCAACAGCTAATGAGTATCTGAGCCTAGATTTGAGCTCAGGTCTTCCTGACCCCAGGCCTAAGAACTCTGTGTACCTTGATGCCACCTACTTGTCGTCAGGGAGCCCATACAGCGCTGGATCCTTTCAGAATAATGTCAAACTAGATCTAATTCAAAGACCTGGGTTCAAATCTTATTTTGGCCAGTTACTACTTGAGCAACCTTCAAAAAGTTATTCACCCTTTCTGGGCTGAACTTTTTTTGGCTTTAAAATTAGAAGCTTAACCATGTGACTTTGAAGATTCCTTCTGGTTTAAAGTGTATGATCACATGATTCTCTGGCCATCATTCCTCTCATATAAAATGAGTCATTGGGATTAGATGCTCTTTAAAAGTTTTCTTTTTTACAATATTTGATACCCTGATGTCCAAGCACATGCTCTGATTTTCTAGTTACTTAAATATGCATTCCATCTCTGACACCCACCCGGAAAAGCTAATAACATCCACATTCAAAACACAGACAAAAAAGTAAAAATTTTGAGTGTTCAAAGGCTGTGAATGATCACTTCCAATTTAAAGTCATTTATTTTGATCAAAGAAATTGGACCCGGACATTGAGAATCATTTAGTATTTCTTTACTTGCAATCTGACCTTGGGAGAATCAAAGGAAAATTTCAAGGAGTAGGAAAGCTATTTCTTTAGGGTTATATAGGAGTTGGAGGTTATGGTGAGTAAAGAGAAATAGACACATAAGAAACTGGCATCTTTAAGTTCATCATTCTATGAAGCTCCATTGCTGCCCTAATATTTGAACCCTGTGCCTGGTCACCCTCTAACTATCACAATCCCTCCCCCATGTACACATACACAGCCTGCACCACCTGCTGTCTGCCCAGTATTTTGATTCAAAATTGACTCAACCTTGTACTTCCTGTATTCATTCTCCAGTATTTCTTCCTGACAATTACTGTTTAGTTTTCTTCCTAACCTTGGCCTGCATCCACAGCTCCAGGCAGCCCCAGATCCTTTAGCCACCAGATCTAGTTCAGAACCTGCCTCAGGCAGGTAAAAAATAAGTATTTACTGGCTTATGAAGGAGACACTGCCAGGGGAACTGAGAGAGGATGAGAGCTGAGCTTGGATTTAGAGGCAGTGGCCTAAATAGGGGGATCTGAAGTGGGTCTGTGGCCTCCAGCTTATGGTTATTGAAAGAGAAATTCAAAATGTGTTTTCACATTGCTGAGTATGTATACATACGCATTACATGATTGCCACTGACCTTTGAATTGATCATGAGAAAGCTTTACTCCCTGCCCTCATTTGACAAAACTTGAAATCAATAAAAATTATTGAACCCCCCATTCTCCCATGCAAGAAGACACACTTTGGATTGGAAGCTAGAGATACAGAGATACAACAAAACAGTTCTTGCCCTCAAAGAGTTTGCATTTCAATTGGCAAAATGTAATGTGCAGTGCATTGTATGAGTACCAGACAAATTGAAATGGGAGAAGACATTCACTAAGGGAATCCAGGCAGACTTCATAGAGGGGGAGGTACCTGAACTTACAACTAAGAGAGACAAGATGAAGCAGAATATTAAATCAAAGAAGCTAGGGGTGGGGTATGAGGGGTTAAGAGCCTCTTGTGAAGTGGTATGCTAGTTAAATGCAAACATCAGACACCCAGGCAGACCTTTCTAGGGCAATTCTTTTATGATATCTTCAGTGGAAGAGTTCACTTGCTCAATGAACTGCAGTGATTGTACTTCTAAACATTTTATTTTGATGATGGGAGACACAGGATCTGAAGAACTTCTCTGAGCCTTGGTATCAGACTGCCCCACTTCTCTACCCTGCTCTAAGCACTCTCCTTCAGAGCAGACAAATTACTTGGAGTAAGCTCAGCTGTTGGGTTTCAGATAGCCAGTACTATGAGATGGGCTGTTTGGTACAGTGGAGGAGAGATGCCAGACTTTGAGTCAGGAAGATGAATTCAAATCCTTCTTCAATCATGACCTGTGTGACTTTGGACAAACTAGACCTTTAGGGCTCCGCTAGAGACAAAGGGAGTGGTCCTTAAGGAGAATTGGACCAAGAAAAAAATCAGGAATCTTCTCTACTTCAGTTTCTTCATCTTCAAAATAGTACTACTATTAGTAATTATAGTACCTGCCTCACCATACTATTCTAAAGATCAACTCAGGCAACATGTAAAGTGCTCTACAAACATTAAAGGACTCTAAATAGTAGCCAGAGATAGTTAGGGCTCATCACTGAAAAAGTGTTGGAAGGTCAGAGTTAGCAATGTCTGAATTTGAAGAGTGCCCACAGTTTTACGACATTGGCCAAATTACCCTCTCCCAGCCTCAATTTTGCCATCTGAAAAATGGGGTTAGTAATTGCATCTACCTTGCAATATTGTTTTTAAGATCAGATATAATCAAGCGTTATGCAAATTTCAAATACATATATACATATATGTGTGTGTATCTATGTATATGTGCATGTGCACACATATATACATATATGTATGCATGTGTATAAATATATATGATATCTCAATCTAATCTCGCAGCTGAGATTGCAGATCTAAAGTTGGAAGGAACTTCAGATCCCCATCACTTTTCAGATAAAGAAACTGAGACCCCTAGAGGTTAAGTGACTTGCTTCTATGCCAATAAATTTTACATGTTTGGCATAAGAGCCACCAAACCAGGTACAGCAACTGGGCAAAAGTCTATGAGAACCATCCCCATTCCTTATGCCACAAGAATGAAACAGACAAAAGAGAGCCAAGACAAACAGAGACAGAGCTAATACATATGATTTGTGTTGTCCAGCCTTTCCTTTGCTTTCCTGGCTATTACCTCATCTAAACCCAACATACAGCTCATGACATGTATGAACTTTTCAACCACATTCTTCCACAGCCAGCCTCAATTCTCCACTTTCACAAACACCAGAATTCTGCTGAATTCTTGCTTATCTCTAGGGAATTCTAATTAATCACATCTCTTCCAAGCTTTGACCAGGATACAAACTGCAGACAGAATATATAGGCTTATATTAATCTTACAAGACCTTAGTGGTCACCCAATTAAATGCCTTCCCTTTCCAAATGAGGAAACTGAGACCCCAAAAGATGATCTTGTCAAAGGCCACACTAACAGTATCCCTAAAGTTGCTGAAAATAACCTTAGGTAGGAAAATACCCCTAAAATGATCACTGTTCTTTACCAGCCACCTCAAATATTATTTTCTACCTGAGGAAAAAGAGAAGGGAGCAAGTAGAGGTTAAGGACTGATGAATATTACTTAGAAGCATCGTATGTAATATCCTTGAGGTCAGAAACTGTTTCACTTTTGTTTTTGGATCCCCAGTCCTGGCACATAGAAGGCGCTTAATAAATGTTTCTTGGTTGATTCATTGATTGACAGGATTGCAGAATTACAGCTAGAAGGCAACTTGGGGGACATCTACTCCAATCCTCTCATTTTACAGATGACAAAACTGAGGTTGACTTATCCAATGTAATTATTTGCAGAGGCAGGATTTAAGACTAAATTCTCCAGATTTATATCCAACATTCTTTCCCTTTCATTTATGCAGGAGTTTAAGAACAGCACCTTAGAATAAAATAGAAAGGTCCTCACACATCCCCCAAATTGTTGGGAAGGTCAAGTTGACTTGAAGAAAACACTCTTATAAGTCACTTGGTGGTCTTGTTTCATTCTTCTATATACCGAAAATGCTTTTGTTCATCTGTGCCATCCTTTGAGGGGCACCTTATTACAGAATTATCTAACCAAGAGACTGATAGCTTTCTGTGATCTACGCTATTCCCCACTTTTCCTTCAGGTCGCTGTAGTGCTCACTTCATGAGACTTGATGCTATCCCAAGCAAAAATGTCCTTCAACCAAATCAAAGAGCTTTATTTATATTTTTTGTGGGCTATGCTATGTGTTCAGTACTTTGCTAGGGACGAAAGAGTATAAGGGAGCACAGTGCTTGATCCTCCTTCTTCCAACAGCTCATGATTTGGTGGGAGTAACAAGACTGACGAAATGAAGTAATCAGATCAAAAGTGAAGGCTCAATCTGAGAGGAAGCATGGTTGAGGGACACTCATATCGTAGTAAAGGAGCCTTGAGTTCATATCTTGACTCTGACACATACTGATAGAATGAATGACCATGGGGAAAGCACTGAATGTCCCAAGGCTTTACACCAAAGATATCAACCTTACTACAGACAGGAAACAGAAGGCACAACTCCAGAGTGCCTCAGGAATAAGATTAAAAAATAACTGGGAAGTGTTTAACATAATTAATAAAACTATAATATATATAATAGTAATTTGTGATTTACAAAATCATTTTACAAGCCCTGAGGGTTGCTATCTGAGTTTGACACTGCTGTTTTAAGCAGCCCTTTAAGTTAAGTCTATCAGTTAGAGAAAATATTAATGATCATGATTCGAGTAATACAATTTATACAGTGTTTTAAGTTTTGAGAACTACTTTACAAAATGTCAATTTAACCCTTTTCTCAGGTGCTCTTATATCCCCATCTTAAAAATAAGAAAACTGAGGAAGATAGAAGTTAATTGACTTGCCCAGGATCATACATATCTAAAGTAGCATTGGAACTTAAGTCTTTTCACTTCAGGTTCATTCTAATATTTACCTGCTTGTCACATAAATGGCTGAGATTTCTTCACTAGGAGTTCTGTTACAGGTCTATAACCCAATAATCAGGCCCATGTCAACTTCCCCCTCAAAATAAATAAACAACAGTAGTATTGCCTGAACTCCTGCTGGAATGGTTTTACATGAAGCAGCATTCTTGGCACCAAACAAATTCCTGTTACATACATCAAGTAATTACAGTTGTCCCAGACTCTGCACTGGAGAGTCCAGGATTGTTAAGTCTAAGTCGCTATTCACTAGCATGTGCATACCCTGCCACAGCTATAGTCCATCATTTAAATAGGATTTTCAGTTTTAGGAACTAACTGCTGGAACTGTTGCTTTTTTTTTTAATAATGCTGTGTGTTCTCTCAAGGAGTATGACCTTCTCTGAACAGCCATGGTCTGAATCTTCTTGGTTCCAGGCAGGCTTGCTTTGTTCTAGATGAGGTAGGTTCCTGATGTGATGATATGGTTCACCAGGAGAGCCTGGGATGCTATTGAGAGACTTTGGTTTAAGGTTTGAACTAAGTTTAGGGTTCTGATGGAACAATTGTTTCTGAACCCTGGATTGAAAAGCAGTATCACAGTGATAGGATACTGAACTAAGCAGTATGTGTTGAGTTGAGTGTGTTGAGTTCAAAATCCTGCCTTAGAAACTCGCTAGCTCTGTCAAATGTGTCAAAAGATGGATGAGGGAGAGAGACAGAGACAGAGCTAATACATATGAAGTGCTTACTCACCCACTATGCTAAGGGCTAAGCATACAAAGACAAAACCAACAAAATATCGCCTTGCCTCAAGAAACTTACATCCTACTTGGGGAAGACAGTACATAAAGGGGAAATAGAAAAGGAAGAGAATAATGGAATAGAAGAGATCCACAGAATGGCTTGGTGAGAAGACATCTGCAAAGTGGCTTGGAGATGTAGACTCCCAGCAAGATGAGGTGAAAGGTCACCTGCCAGTGCTGGGAGAGTCAGGGGAAGGGGGAGAGGAAGAGCTCCAACTTTCTAATGATATAGCAATGATTAAAGCAAAAGACTTCTTAAAAGTAAAGCATCCTCACCCTAATTTTAATAGGGAGCCACCAAAGGTTACTGAGTAAGGATCAGAGCTGAAGTTTAGGAAGAACATTTTAGCACCTATATGGAGGATGGGCTCAAGGCAGGGCAACCTCCTCTAATCTATTTCAATAATCCAACTGTGGATGCTGACATATAGTAAGCATATAATCAATGTGTACTCTGGACCACAAACTGAAGGACAGCATGATGCTAAAATCTAAAGGCATCTCTATTCAAGCACTGCCCTGGGCTCACTGACCTTCTGAAGTAATGTCTTAGTATATTAAGGAGGCCACACATTCCTCAGTTCTAGAAGGAAGATTACAAATCCATCCTCTCCCTTAATATCTCCTGTTGCATAACTGATTTCCCTTCATGGATTGTTACTTACATCATTATTTATATCCACAACTTTTTTAACACTTTAAATATGTTATCTCAGTTTATTTTCCTAACAATCTCACTGGGCAGTTAGGAAAGGAATCATGATTCCTACTAAGAAAGTCAAGATTCAGGGAATTTAAATGATATATTTGAGATGAAAGAAAGTAACAGTGATCTATTTTGATCAGATCCAAGCCTAGAACACATCTCCTGATTGATGATTCTAGAACCTATCTCCTAATTGGTAATTCCATGACTTTCCTATGGCCTCAAGTTATCTTCTGCCATCTTCTGCTGATTCCCATAGCCAGGATACCAGTGTTGCTTATTTTTGTATTTCCCCTCTCTCTCAAAGAACAGGAATAGTTCCACTATCTCTACAGAGGAGAAATTTGACTTAATAAAGTCATGAATGAAGAACTAATTAATCCTCCATTGTTATCACCAACAGCCCTCATGGAATTGCCCACCACATAGTTTTAAAAGAAGAAAAAAAGGTGAATGTCATCCAAACTCTCTTTAAAATTATCCAAAACATGACAGCAATAAAATGCACAACAGAAAATAAATTAACTCTCCTCTAACTGTCCTCCAAAGAGGAAAGATGGGCCAGGGTAGCATACATCATCTTAAGCCAAATATAACTTGTACCCATTTATAAGAAAAATATGTCTCAGGTGTAATATAAAATGATAACATTTAACATTCTTTATGCTTACCTGGACATCAGTTTGGCAAGTGAGCCAGCTAAGCACCATGGGAGAAAGATTGCATGTATCTACTTAGAAACAAACTTGTCTAAATTTATGAGACATGTTGGTGAACTTTAAGTGATTCTACGATTTTGTGAAATGAAAAAATCCTTCCTATATATGTAAAACTCTAGTGTAAAAATGGACCTAATACTCTAGAAGGCCATAGAGACCCAATATGCGACGCAACAATTTATACATTTAAACCAAATAGACCAATGGAAATCAATATGGAATGATTCTTCCCCATGGAAAAAGAAAGTGAAAAGTTTGGGGATTTTTTTTTATTTATTATGAAGGAAATTTTGGCCAGTTATGACTATCCCTTAGGGAAGAGCATATATTGGCCACATTAACTCATCTGCCCCCAAAAGTAGTGTCCCTCACTTGACAATGTCCTGCAATAATCAGTGAGTCGGGTATACTCCATAACCCCCACTAACAACCCCCCCAAAATAAAATGTAACCCAGACACTGAAATGAAATCCCAAGATTCTTTTAAAATGTTGGTTTTAATGATTCACTTTTATGTTGCCATCATTTTGAAATATATCTCTACCCTTTCCAGTACCCAGAGAGAAAGCAATCCCTTTTTTACAAAGAAGTAGAAAAATGAGTGAGGCAACAATCTGATCAACAAAAAACAGAGTCTGAAGATGTAATATTATACATCCATCCATGGCCTCTTACCTCCACTAAGATAGGAGGGAGGGCAATTTTCTTGTGGATGTGGGGGGCTGGGAAAGAGCAGACAAACTTGGTTATTATAATTGTAGTGGAGAAACATATAGGTTAGAAAACCATCTTCCATCATTGCATTTTTGTCCAGGGAACATCCTGCAGAACTAGACTTGAATCTCAACCAGTTCTTTGAATAGGAAGAAGAATCTTGCCTCTGAAGCAACCTGTGTGGCCTTGGACAAATCACCTAATGTCCCTGGGCCTAAGATTCCTCTTATTTTCAGAGGAAGGTAGATTTTCTCATTTATCTTTTTCTGGGGGGAGGGGAAGGGGACAGGGGATTTGGTTATTATAAATATACTGCATTCCAATCCCTTTATTTTCTTCTGTCCATTTATGTTGTAATAGTCCTTGTATACATTTGTTTTTTTGTTTTAGCTGATTCCACTTACTTTTCTATGAATCGATGCATATGTCTTCCTATATACTCTGTCTAACCAATCCCTGTTCAAAGGTGTCCTAAGTTCTTTCCCAACTGGACCCTTCTATTAGGAAAGTTCTGACTGCTTGGTCCATTCTCAGACTATTCAAGCATTGAGAACAGAAGAAAAACATGAGAGGCAAAGAGGAGGAATATGCATTTTTACCTTTGAGGAAGGCTTTCTAATTTCACACCCAAAAAATCACTCTTTAAATAGTTTAAGCAAAAAACCACAACCTTTCAAAAAATAATATTACTTATTACAAAGTGCTTTAAGGATTGCGAAGGTTTTTATATACAGTTTTCCCTTCTGCATCGTGGAAGTTAGGGACACCATGACCCTGTTATCTGATAAATTCGTGTAAAATGTTTTGACCTTCCATACCAGGGAAGTCAAAATTATTACAGTATTAAAAGGTAAAATATATTACACTCTACAACGCTGTACATATTTTTATGCATTTCTGAGTTTCTAAATTTTTCTGTGTCACTTACTGGCCTTCATGTCTCATCTGCAACTTCTCCAAAACTCCCTCCAAATTCCCATTTAATTTCTCATGCCTATCTGTGATATAGCAAAATCACAATGGGGAAAGTTGTAATGTGGAGGGGCTAACTGTATATTTTCTCTTCTGACCTGCACAATGGTCATGTGACAAAGGAAGTGCCATTATTGTTGTTGCTGTTATTGTCATTATAAATATGAGAAAATGTGCAGATACAAGTTATGGCATGTCCAGTCACCCAGCTAGTAAGGGCCCAAGGCTGGTTTCAAACTTAGGTCTTTAGTTTCTTCAAGGGAATGAACTTGTCTGTGAGGTCCTTCTAACTCTAAACCTATGAGTCTATGATTTCAAGGTGCAGTTTATTCAGCACTTTGGCCTTCTTTTTGTTACTGTTGTTCAATTGTAATTCTGAACTTGCTAAACATCAAATGTGATGACTATTTCTATGTGCTAAACAGAACAGAAAAGGCTGAGTTGTAAATCAAACTGAATCCCCTATTATGTAGAACTTACTTTTCCTTTATATATATGTATATTACTTGGGCATATTTGTTTCCAGAAATTCATTTTTTTGTTTTGTTATTATTGTTTTTCCCATCACTGCCCTCCCATGGAGTGGGGGATGAAAGCAGAGAAAATAGATTTCTATTAATTTTTCTTTAAAGAGAAGTGGGGGAGGGGACTACAGAGAAGAAGGATCACATGACCTTTCAGATGAGGTTACTGTACTATTAGTCTTATTTAATTGTTCTACTTCTTTACAAGAAATCTCTCTAAGTGGGCATGATCTGTAAATGTTTGTAATGAAAAACCAAAACCCAGCAATAAAGCTTTAAAAAATAAAGTCTGCAGGGCGGCAAGGTGGTGCAGTGAATGGAGCACCAGCCCTGGAGTCAGAAGGACCTGAGTTCAAATCCGGTCTCAGACACTTGACACAAAAACTAGCAGTGTGACTTTAATCAAGTCACTTAACCCCAATTACCCTCCAGAAAGCAAAAATAAATAAACAGATGGATAGATAGATTGATAGGTAGATAGACAGACAGACAGACAGATAGATGAATGAATGTATAAATGAACAAATAAATAAATAAACAAATAAAGTCTGTAATAAAGTCAATGTGTTTTCAAAACTGTCCTGTTTGTCAGTATTTACTACGGACTTTTGTCCTCTACCAGGGATTTCTGAGATTTAAAAAATGTTTCAATATAATTGGTCATCTTTGTAAATCAACAAATTTTATCTTATGTATTTAAAAGCATTTTTCTCAGAAAGGCTCAACAGCTTCAGCAGACTACCAGAAAGAGTCCAGAACACTAAAAATGTTACCAACTTTCATTCAATACTCTATTTTTCTCTCCTACTATTGCTCCAATTCTCTGCATGCCCGTCTACTATCCATCAACAGTCATGCTCTATGTGTTGGGATAGATACAAGGGTTATAACAACAAGGGACAAAAAGACAATCCCTACCTCAAGGAGCTCATATGATGTGTTGATTCCTTAACGTCCTGCTGCACTTTAGACAGTCCTCCTTCTCTTCCACAAAAAAGATCATGTGGGGTTTAGCCATCAAAATCCAATTCATTATAACTACTACTTTTAGTCAACTTTAAGATTTTTGGCCAGGAGTTCTAATTAATACCATCATCTTACACATCGCCACAATCAGCAAACTCTTCAATTCTCTGTTTGAAAAGGATTTATTTGGCATACTGCACTATGTGCCTAAAATTGTGTTAACCGTATCTGGGGGACTTTCCAAAAGCATAAGCAACAACAGTAGCAAACGATGGTGAATGGGATTTCCTAGGTTAGATAGGACTGGAGTCCTAGACTGAACTCAGAAAGATTTAAGTACAAATCATGTCCCAGTTATTTAATAGGCTACGTGGTGCTAGGTGAGCCTCGGTTTTCTCATCTGTTATATGAAAATAAGAACAGCCCTTATCTCGTAGAGTCCGAGCAAGTATCAAATGAGATGGCATATGTAAAGTACTTTGTAAAACTTACAGTTATACAAATAGAAGATATTATTATTTACTACTACTATTACTACTACTACTACTACTACTACTACTGTTACACTACTACTAGTAGTACTACTGCTACTATTACTAGTATTACTACTACTACTATCACTACTAGTACTGTTACACTACTACTAGTATTACTACTACTACTATTACTAGTACTACTACTACTACTACT
>JAQQSW010008098.1:0-13550 GCA_028646575.1 Pseudocheirus occidentalis
CTATACATACACACACACATTTGTATTTCCTTCACCTATCTTCATACTGAGAAAGGTTTCATAAGTTACTATTATTGTTTTTCCATATTGGCATGTAAATAGTTCAGCTTTGATGACTTCCTTATAATTTCTTTCCCATGTTTACCTTCTCATGCTTCTTGTGTATGAATGTCAAATTTTCTGTTTAGTTATGGTTTTTTTCAGCAAGAACGCTTGAAAGTCCTCCACCTCACTGAATGACCATATTTTTCCCTGGAAGATTATACTCAATTTTGCTGGGTAGGTGATTCTTGGTTTTAATCCTAGCTCCCTTGATTTTCAGAATATCTTATTCCAGCCCTTCAGTCCCTCAGTGTAGAAGCTGCTAGATCCTGGGTTATCCTAATTGTGTTTCCACATCATTCAAATTGCTTCCTCTAGACAGCCTGTAATATTTTCTCCTTGAACTGGGGATTCTGGAACCTGGCTATAACATTTCTTGGAGTTTTCTTTTAGGGATCTTTTTCAAGAGGCAATTGGTGAATTCTTTGAAGTTCTGTTTTGCCCTATGGTTCTAAAATATCAGGGCAATTTTCCTTGAGAATTTCTTGAAGGATGCTTTCCAAGTTCTTTTTTTTGATTATGGCTTTCAGGTAGTCTAATAATTTTTAAATTCTCTCTCCTGGATCTATTTTCCAGGTTAGTGGCTTTTTTCAAAGAGATATTTCACATTGCCTTCTATTTTTGCATTTGTTTGGGTCTGTTTTATAGTATCTTGATTTCTCATAAAGTCATTTGCTTCCATTTGTTCCCCTCTAATTCTGAAGGAATTATTCTCTTCAGAATGTTTTTGAGATTCTTTTTCCATTTGGCAAATTTGAATTTTTACAGCATTTTTCTCTTCATTGGGTTTTTGGGCTTCTTTTGCCATTTGAGTTAATCTTTTTTTAAGGTGTTATTCTCTTCAGTAATCTTGTCGACTCTTTCTTGCATCATTCTCATTTCTCCTCCCAATTTTTCTTCCACTTCTCTTATTTGGTTTTCGAAGTCCTTTATAAGTTGATCTACGGCTTGTAGACAATCTTCATGTTTCTTGGAAACGTTTGGTGTGGGAGTTCTGACTGTTGTGTTTTTGTGAGTTTTGGAGCCCTAAATTTGTTTAGAGTCATATTTTATGGGTATTTTGAGGTGGCTATGTGGGAGCTGCAAAACCTTGTTGCTTCTGTGCTGCCATCTTGGCTCCATCTGAAACACATGGTTTCTAGGAAGAAGAAATGATAAAAGAGTTTCTTCAAGACATGAAGAAAACCTTTGTATTGTTTAATGTTTTGTCAGAATGGTTGAGGAGATATTGAAAAGTATGGCAAGTAATCATTTTCCTCAGATAATAGATTTTCTTTATGATTTCATCTCTATGTTCTGTCAATGACAATGACATTCCCCAAGTAGCAATAATGTCAGAATGGTGTAATGATAACTTTTCTCAAGAAGAACAAATAATTACCCTAATAGAAAATCAGTCTGCCAATGAGGTACTGAACTTTTAAATGCCAATTGAATTGTACTTCAGTTACCATATGCATAAAATTAAATAATTAACTCTTCCCTTTTCTCCAATGTATATTAACAATAATAATTTTCAGTTTCTAATTATATCACTTGTATTACTTCATTTGAGCTTTAAAAAACTACATAAAACCATTACTATACACACTCATCTCTCTTTCCTATATGAGAATTGTTGACAGTTGTAGGTAGCTCATAAGATATAATTAAATAAAAACATAACCATTCTTATACAAAACATGTGTTTAGGAGTATCTAGGTGGTGCAGTGAGTACAGCACCCACCCTGGAGTCAGGATGACCTGAGTTCAAATCCTGCCTCAGATACTTTTCACACTTAGTAGCCGTGTGACTTTGGACAGGTCACTTAACCCCAATTACCCTCCAACAAACAAAAAATAAATAAAATAAATAAAAGATGTGTTTGAACTGCTAGAACTTAAGACATTTACCATTGAAAGTGATTTTAAAATATATTCATTTAAGGAACTAAGTCCTTAAGTCAATTTAATTTCAAATAACTTTTTTAATATAACAAGAGGGTAAATTGATGGAAAATTTCATGAAGTGACTTGTTCCTAAAGCTAAGTTTAAAAGAAGTATAGAATCTCTAATGTATTAACTGAGTGTTTTCTCCTTATGACTTTGGAGGTCAGCAACTAATAGTCCCAAAGTATACAACTGAAGTCAGAACTTAGGCTAAAAAAATAAAAGGAATTCTATAAATAATTTTCTGAAAGGGCATATGACAAGAGTAAAGGATTCAAATTAAACTAAAGTAAAAACACTGAACAAAGAGAGAAATGTCCAGATGGTATCCTTGATGACTTTACTAGTCAATCTGGAGTTGGAGTGAAAATTCAGTTAGCTGAATACTGGATGTAGCAGCTGGAGGTCACCTTTTTTTGGTTGCTGTCATGACCACCCTATACTACCTGTTTCCCTACTTGCCTCTTAGGGATATTATATATGACACATTATTTTATATTTCAATATTCGACATACAAGGAAAATTAGATAATTATCCTGTTCTCTCAGTATGAAAAGTGCCCCCAGGTGCTGTGAACCACTGTAATTACTCTCCTTCAAAACCGTGATTCCACAGCCCAGGAAAAGGGTGCTATGTCCTTCCTTGAGGACACAGTGAGCAAACCAAATTAACATAGCATTCTTCACCACTAACACAGGGTAAATTATTATTTCTTCTGAGCTGATGAGCAATGACTTTTTGAATATCTAAGTTAAGCCATGAGGCGTTTTAAAAATTAAAGAAAAAAGGAAGACATACTTTTGGTGTATGCTTGACATAGTCTTTTTTTTTAGTTTTCACTTTGCTTTGATATATTAAATAGTGAGAAAAAGGCATTAAGCACTATTCATTGAACAGAAAATCTGGTCTTTAGGGTCCTAGAAAACAGAGACATTATGTAACATGTTCATTATCTGTAATTCTAGATAAACAAATCAGAGTGTCATGTATTTAAAGTAAGTAAATCTAATTCAAATGCCAGCTCTGAATACTTTGTGACCTTATGTATGCAATGAAATCTTTGGAGAGACTCAGGTTCCTCCTCTGTAAAACCGAGTTAAACTAAGTGCTGTCTAAGGTCTCTTTCAGATCTAAATCCTTTGACATTAGGTACCTCTGACTTTCTTGGATTTCTGTATAGTCACTGTAAATGATAATTGGTAGAGTAAACATAGTGTATTCAATTTGAACTTTCACCTATTAGTCTTCTGTAGCTCATTAAACCAACTGTACATTTGTCTCCCAAACACTTTGAATATATCTGGGACAAGATGAATCCTAAAATACCCTCTGAACTATAAAAGACCTTTAGTTTTAATGGATAACAAATATTAACATTTTACTTTGAAAATATGTTATATATGACTGATATATATTGAAATTCTTTTCAGTCAGAATCGCTGATTCTGAGTCTAGAACATCTCATTCTTGTGGCTCATGAATGAAATACAAATTCTTCTGTTTGGCAAATAAACCATGTTATGGATATACTTCAACTTGTCTGATTACATGTTACTTGTACCTGTGTACTCTACATGTCAGCCAAAACAGTCTATTTGGGATTTTTAGTCCCATCTTTGTGTATAGGTTGTCCTTTAAAACTGGAAACTTCTGCTCCCACATCTCCCTCTCTTGCTCTGTTAGCTTCCTTCAAAGCTCAGATCAATTTCTACTTCCCGCAAGAGTCCTATCCTGATATCCTTCATTGCTAGGTCACACACACACACACACACACACACACACACACACACATACAAACATGTCCTACAACATTTTAAAATTTTATTTTGTAAATATTTTTGCATAAGATATGAATTCATGTTAATTGTCCAGTAGAATGCAAGTTCTTAGAAGGCAGGGACTTTTTATTTTATTTTGTTTGTTTGTTTGTTTGTTTTTATCTCTGGCACCTGGCACAGTTGCTGATATAGAGAATGAACTATTAAATCCAAACTGTACTAACAGTAAGGTGCGATCTTTAAAACCAAAAAGATGATTCTTTGTTTTGATAGCACTATCATTTTTATCATTTTATTTTGCTTTCTTTCCTGTGGGGGAACTAACTTTGTAAGGATGAGAAACTTTTTTTTTTACAGATTCTCATTTTGTATATCCAAAAGAGAAAATGTTTCTTTTTTCCTTGTGAAGACAGACTCAATTGTCCCCAAAGCAGGATTAACAAATAGCATTTTTCAAATTGAACTTGGAAAAATAACAGCAACCATCTTCCAAACTGAAGTACTTCTTTCCATATTCCTTTATTTCCTCAAGCCTCATTCACAATGTTGTGTGTGTGTGTGTGTGTGTGTGTGTGTGTGTGTTGACATACCAGATCCTTAATTGAGGCAAAATGGTTTAGAACTCATGGTTGTGGAAATGGTTCTTCCTGACTGAGGATCTTGCTATAATATCTTTCAGCTCTGAATCAATCCATCAGCCCTTGAATGAGAACAGCATCTGCCTCACCAATATCAGCAAGAACACAAGTTTTCCTATTTTAAGAGCATGAAGGGCTGATTGTTATTCTTGTGAGAAAACATCATGCTGTGCACTTTTCTTATATATGTTTCAGAAGTGCATGAGGGCATGCTGCCAGCATTACACTAGTTCAAAAAGATACACTTTGTAAATGTTATAACTGGACAAATAAAAGGGTTTTGGATGGGTGTGGGTGCTGAAGGTGTTGTAAAGATAATAAGGGTGCTGTAATGAATTAAGGATATATGTTCCTGTAGGGAAATGGAAATAGAAGAATAACATGATGAAATTTCCACCCTGGAGCTGTTTTTCACACAAGACATGCATTACATGGGGATCTTCTGTTTTTTAACTATGTTGGCTTTTAAATGGCTGAAAGGGATATGGAAAATGAGCTTCTGTTACTCTGAATAAGTTTTTACTGAATTAAGTTACTCATGCAAAAAGATTCCTATTACACACACACACACACACACACACACACACACACTGGAGAAAGAGAGAGAGAGACAGAGACAGAGAGACAGAGACAGAGACAGAGAGACAGAGAGATGCAAGACTGGTTTTTCACTTAAAATAACTATACATCTCAGCTAGGAATATTTTGTGAAGAAAATACTTATGTTTTTAACATGTGTAATCATCCATTTGATGTCTAGATAATCATAAATAGTAATATAAGGCTGATTTTAAAAGGAAACATATTCCAAAATTCAGTAGCTATTTCTTCTGTTTCTTTTTGTAACTATCATTTCTTATGTATTTTCCCAGCTGAAATTTCAGTATATTTAGGGTATAAACTATAAGCATGAACACTGATTACTTTTTGTTAAATAGTGCACTTACTTGGCTTCACCACCATTAGAGCCCAAATAATATCAAGTCTCTTAATTAAAATTTGTCCTGCTACCACCTAGTAGTGACTAATAGTATGTCAGTAAGAAATCACATTTTCATCTAGTAAGACTATCATCAGGCAATAAAGGAGGTCTCTTCAAATATCCAAAAGGTGGTTCAAAAGTCCTTGTGTGATGATCAGACTGTGTGTTCTTTGTAATTATTCATAGCGGTTTATGTATGTAAAAGTATAAAATAAAGGTAAGACTGTCCTCAGGGAACTCTTCTTCTACTATGGAAGATAATAGTAGCAGTCATAGCAATTAATAATAACAAAAATAATAAAGTGCTTCCTATGTGGCAAGCAAAATACTACGTGCTTTATAATTCTTATCTCATTTAATCTGATAAAATGGAACATAAAACTATGATAAAAATAAACAAATATACAGTTATGCAGGTATGACTAGGTCAGGAGTTTTGTCATTTACTTGGGAAACCAGAATATTATATAGGCAGAAGTCTTATTCCTAGTTCTTAAATTATAATGTCCTCAAATTAGAAAGCTAGAATCAATCAATTACAGTCTCAAGTTCTTTTATTTGCTTTCCTTGTTAGATAAGTTGAGTCTCATTCAATTTGTCTCATTAGTACCTCAGATACTTTCAGACATAAGGTTAGCTATTAAACTAAATTGCACAGATGATGTGAAAAAGGGGTTAGGGAAAAATACTTCTCTACTTGAATACTTTAATGACCTGTAGACTTCTCATTACATATCCTTGCTTAATCAGATCAAACAGCAATTTCTCCATACCTTCCCATTCTATAAAATACTTATATTTGTCCTGGGCAAATTCTGCTATAGAAGAATGGGCTGGGGGGCTGGAACCAAGATAGTGGAATAAAGCAAGAACTTGTCTGAGCTCCCACCCCAACTACCTCTAATATCTGCAAAATATGACTTGAGACAATTTTAGAGCTACAAAACCCACAAAGCAACAGAGAGAAACAAATCTTCCACTGAAGATTACCTGGCAGGCCAACAGGAAAGGTCTATCTCATAGAGCTGGCAGCTGCGAACAGCCCTGTGTGAGATGCACAGTCTCAGAACCATACTGGTCCTGACCAATGGTACAGACCCACAAGAGCCAGCTTCAGGAGAGTGAATCACTGGCAGCTCTTATTGTTTCTAGATACCTCAACCCATAAATGTCAAAGAGAAAGTAAAAGGTAAGTGGGACTCTGTTGGAACAGGGTAGAAAAACACGTCATCTGTTCCCTGCCCTCTACCCCCTGGGCAAGAAGTGGTGGCAGCATGTTGACTCAGCTGCTGCTGCATGGCTATCTCCAGAGGTCTTGGCCTGCAGATCATAGGGGGACCAAGTGACCATTCAGAGGGTAATTGCTCTTGCTTTGACCTGCTTGGATCTGAATAGTGGTCTTGGGGGGTAGTCCTGGGGTGTGAGGCCAGTGTGCCAAAGCTTGGGGTATCTGTAAAGAGGGTGCCCTCCCTATAGCTCTGACAACAGTTGTGAAAACCCCAGTGAATTGGGACACAGCTCTCTCCACTCTGGAAGCAGAGCTCTACCATGGCAAAGAGCTCAAAAATCAAGTGACTGGCTGGCAAGACGGGCAAGCTGAGGAAGCACAATCAGACCATAGAAGTCTTTGAGGGTTGGGGTGGGAGGACGAAAAGGATCAAAACACAGAACCTGAAGAAGTCAACAAAGTGAAAACCCCTGCATCAGAAACTTTGACAAAAAATACGAACTGATTACAGGCCATGGAGGAGCTCAAGAAGGATTTTGAAAATCAAGTAAGAGTAGTGAAAGAAAAATTTGGAAGAGAAATCAGAATGATGCAAGAAAATCATGAAAAGTGAGTCACTGAAGAAAATAACACATTAAAAAACAAACTGACTCAAATGGCAAAAGAAGCACAAAACACCAGTGAGGAGAAGAATGCCCTAAAAAGCCAAATTTGCCCAATGGAAAAGGAATTTCAAAAAGCCACTGAAGGGAATAATTCCTTCAAAATTAGATGGGAGCAAATTGAAGCTAATGAGTTCATGAGAAATTAAAGATACTACAAAACAGATCCAAACAAACAAAAAATAGAAGACAATGCAAACAATTTCATTGGAAAAACACTGACCTGGAAAATAGATCCAGGAGAGACAATTTAAAAATTATTGGACTACATGAAAGACATGATAGCAAAAAAGAACCAAGAAATAATTCTTCTAGAAATTTTCAAAGAAAATTTCCCTGACAGGGAGGGAGCAAAGGTAGTGGCATAGAAGCAGCAAAGGTTTGCAACTACCACATAGCCACCATAAATACCCAGAAAATATGACTCTAAACAAATTTTAGGGCCCCCAAACTCCAAAAAATACAGAAAACAGATTTCTTACTGAAAGCAGTTCAGCACAAAGAGCTCATGGCAGCAGGCTGGGAGCCAAAGCCAGCCCAGCCCAAAACCACGGCCTGGCACAGGGTGGTCAAGAGGAGCCACAGCTGCAGTATACAGGAGAACAGATCGTGACAGCTGGAGCAGTTTGCAGACTTATGAAGCCAGAAGAAATAAGAGAAAGGTCAGTGGAATTCAGCGTAATTTGGGGGAGAAAAGCAGTCTGGCAAACTGCCCCCAGGGCAAGGAAGCAGTAGAACTGGCAGTAGCATTAGAAATGGAGGCAAACACCTCCACAGGGCTGCTTCAGAGTTCATAGCCGGCAGACTGCAGGAGGACCTAGTGATAGTTTAGAGGCCAAATGTTCTTGCTTTGATTGGCCTGGATCCAGATTTTGGTCTTGAGTGGTGGTTCTGGGGTGTGCTTTCAGCAAGCCAAAGCTGGTAGGGGCTGAAGCACCCCCCTACTAGCTCCAGGAGCTGTGAAAACCCCAGCTATTTGGGACAGAGATTTCTCCCTTGGAAGCAGAGTTCCACAGAGCTAAAAAAACAAAACAAAACAAAACAAGCAATTAATTGACCAGCCAGTATGAGTATGAAAAGGAAGCAAAGAGAACAGCAATAAAACTCTAGAATCCTTTTTTTTGGACAAAGAGGATCAAAGCATGGAATGGGAGGAAGACAAACAATCAGAATTCTTACACCAAATGATTCCAAGAAAAATGAAGATTTCCTACAATCCATAGATTGACTTAAAAGGACTTTGAAAACCAAATAAGAGAAGTGGAGGAAAAATTGGAAAGAGAAATGAGAATGATTAGAGAAAATAATGAAAAAAGAGAACAACCTGACTGAAGAAAACAACATCTTAAAGAACAAATTAACTCAAATGTCAAAAGAGGCCCAAAAAGCCAATGAGAAGAATGCCTTAAAAGTTGAATTTGCTAGATGGAAAAAGAATCTCAAAAGCATTCTGAAGAGAATAATTCCTTCAGAATCAGAGCAGAGCAAGTTGAAGCTAATGACTTAATGAGAAACCAAGATACTATTAAACAGATATGAACAAATGAAAAAATAGAACGCAATGTGAAATATCTCCTTGAAAAAAACAGTGACCTGGAAAATAGATCTAGGAGAGACATTTTAAAAATTAATGGACTGCCTGAAAGCCATGATTAAAAAAAAGAACTTGGAAAGCATCCTTCAAGAAATTCTCAAGGAAAATTGTCCTGATATTTTAGAATCAGAGGGCAAAATAGAACTTGAAAAAATTCACTGATCACCTCTTGAAAAAGATCCCCCCCAAAAAACTCCTAGGAATGTTATAGCCAGGTTACAGAATCCCCAGATCATAGAGAAAATATTACAGACTGCCAAGAGAAAGCAATTTGAATACTGTAGAAGCACAGTCAGGATAACCTAGGATCTGGCAGCTAGTACATTGAGGGATTGAAGGGCCTGCAGGATGATATTCTGGAGACTGAGGGAGCTAGGATTAATACCAAGAATCACCTACCCAACAAAATTGAGTACAATCTTCCAGGGGAAAATATGGTCATTCAGTGAGGTGGAGGACTTTCAAACATTCTTGCTTAAAAAAACCAGAACTGAACAGAAAATTTGACATTCAAATACAAGAAGCATGAGAAGGTAAACATGGGAAAGAAATCATAAGGAACTTATCAAAGTCAAACTGTTTAGATGCCAATGTGGAAAAAACAATAATATTAACTTATGAAACTTTTCTTAATATGAGGATAGGAGAAGGGAATACAAATGTATATATGTGCACCTACACATATGTCTATTCAGGAGGGTATATATGTATATGATTACATATCTTAGCATGTGTGTATATATGTACATAGAGGATACAGGATGAATTGAATACAAAGGGATGTTACATTAAAAGGTGAAATTCTGAGGTGTGAGAGGACTAGAAAGAGAGGAGACAGGGAGAGACAAAATGGGGTTGATCATCCCATATAGAAGAGGGAAGGGATAACTGTTATAACTTCACTTTCATTTACTCTCATTGAATTTGGCTTAGGAAAGGAATGACATAACTTTAAACTGGGTATCTTGCCACAGAGGACAGAAGGGTGCACAGGGATGAGAGGCAGGTTAACAGAGGGGAGGGCAGTTCCAGGGAGGGTTGCTGCAAGCACACTCTTCAGTAAAGGGACGAGGATAGGGTAGAGAATAGAACAAGTGTGGGGGTAGGTGAGGATGGGAAGGAGGGACATATAATCAGCCTCTCACAATATGTCCACTGTAGAGATGTCTTGCATAATTACACATGTACAACCTCTATTGAATTCCTTGTATGTGTATATATATACGTGTGTGTGTGTGTGTTTATGTGTGTGTGTTTGTGTATAAAATTATTATTATTAACTACATGCAACTGGGAATTAAGATATATCGGCACTGGGTCAGGTAGACCCACCCTGCCCTACCAAAAAGGTAGAGGGGTGTTGGAGGAGGTCATAAAAGACAGCAGACTGGGGCAGGGGCTTTCCTGTGGGATTGCTGTTTTGGGGTTGGGGACAGGGGAAAAAGTGGAGAAAATTTGTAACTCAGGAAATGAATGCTGTGAACAAGAAAATAAATAAAATAATTAATTAAAAAATTACCTGACATTCTCAAACCACAAGGCAATGTAGAAATTGAAAAAATTCACTGTTTAACTCTTTAAAAAGATGCCAAAAAGAAATTTCCTAGGAATATCATAGCCAAATTCCAGAGTTCCCAGGTCAAGGAGGTAATAGTACAAGCTGTCAGGGAGAAACAATTTGAGTATTGTGGAAACACAGGATAACACAAAATCTAGCAGCTTCCACAATACGATAAGGGATCATAGCGCTTGGAATATGACAGTCCAGAGGTCAAAAGAGCTAGGATTAAAACCAAGAATCACCTACCCAGCAAAACGGAGCATAAGGCTTCTGGGAAAAATAAGGTCATTCAATGAAAGAGACGACTTTCAAGTAGTCTTGATGACAAAACCAGAGATAAACAGAAAATTTGACTTTCAAATACAATAAGAAAGAGAATCATGAGAAGGTAAACAGGAAAAATAAATCATAAGGAATGAAGGGAGGTCCTTCTGTCCTACGTCATTTTTTTTTATTTCAAATTATCTTTCATAGAAAAAGAAGGAAGTATGAAACAGACAATCTAATGCTTTGCTTATTATTAGTACACCCTCTACAGAAATGTGTGGGAAGATTAAACATGGAATATTCATATAGTATTTATGCTTTTCAGTTAGTTGAAGTAATGTAAACATTATTATAGGACAGCTATGCCTGGGTATCAATAATGCAAATAACATTTTACTAATTCAATTATAAATGCTTTCTTTTCCAAACTTATCAGACATCTTAATTCCCAGATAGTTATAAAGATGTTATTTCTGGATCTCTGATTCACCCCTAAAGGGAAAAAATTATACTAGGAAAATGGTTTTACTCCTTTCTAATTTTACCTCATTCTTATAACCATGTCTAAAGCTTCAGTGAAAGTCAAAGGTCAGAAAAAGACATTTTTTTGAAAGTTGCTGCAATTTAGAACAGATTCCAAACAACAAATTGGTAAAAAAAAAATAGGTTTTGTTATAATATACATATATACATTCAAATGCATATATGCATATGTGTGGATATATGTGATAACATAACAAAGTGGTGATGAGGTTGGATTGATTTGTTTTAATTGTGTTTAAGAGGAAGAAATGAGTTAAAGTTTATGTTCTGTATTTTGCAAGCATGTCGGTTGATTTCTTTATTTTTCTGTCGTAAAGATTGTATAGAAATTGCTGAAGTATGGTGGGGAAAGTTATTTATTTTGTCGTAATTGTGGTGAATTAATTTGTAAAACTGAATTAGCCTTTTGAGACATGAAGATAGTAATTAAAAACAAGATCTTTCATCTGAAAAAAGTACTTAGATTCTAAGAAGGTTTCATAATTAGCTGGAATCTCAGGGAGGGGAATCAACAAATAACCTTTGCAAAGTGAAGGAGAAATAAAATATAGCAAACAATATAAGGACATGGTATAGCAGATCGTTGCCTCTATAGCCATATAAACTATTTACCATTCTTGGAAAAGAGTCACTTGTCTTATCTCTGATCTTCACAAACATATATATATATATATATATATATATATATATATATATATGTTAAAGGGGTTCAGCACATTTTTCCCCCTGCATAGGGATGGTTTTCTCATTTGGGTAACAAACCCAATAAAAATTTCCTCAGATACTCTCAAAAAAAAAACCAAACAAGATCTTTCTGCTGAAAAATGTAGAAATTAAAGATGAAGTGAAATCTATAGAATTTCTATTGTTGAAACAATAGAAAATGGGTGTCCTCTACATTTTATTTATACTCACATATAATCACATATACTCACATCTGTTACATATTTATAATTATATCTATATAGTCTTATACCAAAAGTAGATATGTATACACAGCTACACACACACATACAAACACTTATGCATATATGTAGACACACACTTAAGAGGACTGGAAATTATGAAGGAAAAAAGGAAAATGGGCTCAAATCATGTAATAGCTAATAATTATGTAATTTATTTTAATTGCATTTTAATCCACACAAAGGCAAAGGAATGAGTGAGAGGACATTCTCTTTTAGATGTAATTGTTATCATCAAAAGGGAACCAGTATCTGAAAAAAAATAATGGAAAACTGACTACTTCATTTTAGAATTTGAGATAGAGGAGAAGAAAGGCAGTGATGACTATGCACCATAGAATTTGGAAGACTAGATGTCAGAATTCAGAAAAAAAAAAAGTTAGGTAAAATGTATTCCATACACTTAAATACCAGAATGGAAGGTAGTCCAGAAGGCATAATTGGCTTTTAAAAATAATCTCTGGAGACACAAAGAAAAATCATAAGAAAAAAGGAACTGTTTTATAAAAAGAATAATGTAGATGCATGAAGATATCATTGAGTTAGATTAGAAAAAAAAATCCAGAAGACAGAATAAAGATCAAGTAATGAACGATTAAGACAAAAATATAGTACAAGTATTTTGAAATAGGAAATAAATAAATGAAACAATAAGCATTTATTAATTGTTTCCTGTGTTCCAGGTACTCTGCTAAGCATAGGAAATCTAAATGCAAATCAAAGTGCTTCATTCAAATATAAGACATTATTTAAAGGTAAGCTTGAGACGGGAGAATTGTGGAGGGGCATTATTCATATAATGGTATGGTTTTAAAATATTACAGTAGAAATGGGAAAACCCAGATTTGGAAAAGATAAGCTAAAACCCTCCCATCAGACCTCAATATTTCAACAATATTGCCCCCCTTTTGTTGGGAGTGGTTTGAGAAGAATGGAGAATGGCCAAGGTAGAGGCAGTATGGTCTATAAATGGCCAGAAAGAAAAGTGAAAATGATAAGAAGTAGACACTCTGACATAAATGAGGATAGAGAGAAAATTAACCTATAGAAGAAAAAAATATCTTTATTTTTACCCTATTCAGGAAAAGAGGAGGCAAGGAAAGTGCAACTTCCTTAGCTTGAGATAATGATAGTAAAAGATAAGGAACTGAAGGTAGAGAAAGAACTGAATAAAAGAAGAATATATAGAATAATTTTGTAAATTATGCATATACACATATATACCTATTTCTATTTGTGTATACACACACGTGTGTATATACATACACATATGTATATATGCATACGTGCATATACAC
>JAQQSW010008099.1:0-13550 GCA_028646575.1 Pseudocheirus occidentalis
GCCAGATTGGGGGAAGGGAGTAGTATAAAAGCTCATTAAAGAAAATAATTCCTTAAAAATTAGAATTGGGAGAATGAAAGGGAAAGACTCTATTGGACATTAAGTAACAATAAAACAAAATCAAAAGAATGAAAAAATAGATGAAAATGTGAAATATCTCATTGGAAAAATAACTGACCTAGAAAATAGATGCGGGAGAGATCATTTAAGATTATTGGACAACCTGAAAGTCATGATCCAGAAATTGCCTAGAAAACTTATTTTAAGATATTATCAAGGAAAACAGCCCTGGTATCCTAAAAATCAGAGGGTGAACTATAAATGGAAAGAATTCACTGCTCACCTCCTAAAAGAGATTGCAAAATGAAACCCCCCAAGAATATTATAACCAAAATTATAGAGCTCCCAGGTCAAGGAGAATATATTACAAGCAGCCAGAAAAAAAATTCAAATATTGTGGAACCACAGGCAGGATAACACAAGTTTTAGCAATTTCTACATTAAAGGATCATAGTGATTAGAATATGATATTCCAAAAGGCAAAATAGCTAGGATTACAACTAAGAATCACCTACCCAGCAAAACTGAGCAAAATCCTTCAGGGTGAAAAAAAATGGACATTTAAATAAATTGATGAAAAGATGAGGGCTGAATAGAAAATGAGACTTTCAAATACAGGACTCAACAGGAGCATAAAAAGGTAAATGAACAAATCATAAGTGATTCAATAAGGTTAAACAGTTTACATCACTACATGAGATGATACTTGTAACTCTTATGAACTTTCTCATTATTAGAGCAGTTAGTAGGACGATACATAGAGGACTTGGGTGTGACTTGATTATGATGAGATGATATAAAAAAAATTAAGATGTTAGAAAGAAGGATGGACTCGGAGAAGCAGTAAAGAGAGGTAAAATGGGGTTAGTTTTCTAACATAAAAGAGGCAAGAAAGCTTTTCCAATGAAGGGATAGATGGGGAGGTTGGTAGACCACACTTTAACTTTACTCATCAGAATTTGCTCCAAGAGAGAGGGGGAAGAGGATAGAGGAAGGGATGGTGGTAGAAGGGAGAGCAGATGGGGGAAGCAGTGCTCCAAAGCAGAACAGTTTTGAGGAGGTATACCATGAAAAGAGACATAGACACAGAAAAATGGGGTGGGGGAGGAGAGGGGACAATAGATGGGATGGACGGAAATACACAGTAATCATAATTGGGAAAAAAAGATTTACAACAAGTTTCTTTGATAAAGACCCCATTTCTCAACTACATAATGAACTGAGTCAAATCTGTAAGAATGAAAGTCGTTCCCCAACTGATAAATGGTTAAAGGATACGGGCAAGCAGTTTTCAGACAAAGTGTATATGTAGGCATTATGAAAAAAAAATGCTCTAAATCACCATTGATTGTAGAAATGTAAATTAAAATAACTCTGGGGTACTAATTTATATCTAACATATTGGCTAATATGACAGAAAAGGAAAGTGATACATTTTGGAGGTGTTATGGAAAAATTGCGACACTAATATGACGCTGGTAGAATTGTAAACTGATTCAACCATTTGGAGGAGCAATATGGAACAATGTCCAAAAAACTATAAAACCATGCATATCCTTTGATTCAACAATACTACTACTAGATCTGGATTACAAAGAGATTTCTTCTAAAAAATTTTTTAAAAGAACTTTATATACAAAAAATATTTATAGCAGCTCTTTTTGTGGTGGCAAAGAATTGGAAACTGACCATCAACTAAGGAATGGCTGAAAGTTGTAGCATATTATTGGGATGGAATACTATAAGAAATGATGAGCAGGATATTTTCAGAAAAACCTGTAAAGACCTGCATGAACCAATGCAAAGTGAAATGAACAGAATCAGGAGAACAATATACCATGAACCAAGACAATTCAGAAGGACTTATGATGGAAAATGTTACCCATGCCCAGAGAAAGCACTGATAGCATCTGAATGCAGACTGAAGCATACTTTTTAAAGTTTTCTTTATTTTTCTTGTTTTGGATGGGAGGGTTTGGGAGGAGCGTCTGTGTTTTCCTTCACAATTTAATTAATATGGAAATGTTTTATGTGACTGAATCTGTATAGCCCACATCAAATTGCTGACCTCAAAGGGGGTGCAAGGGAGAGAATGTGGAACTTAAAATTTTGAAAAATGAATTTTAAAAACAGCTTTTACATGTAATTGGAAAAAAATATTTTTAAAGGAATTGGCAACACCTGGGGTTCAAGTTCTACATCTAACATACTGGTTGTGGGACCTTGGCAAATAAGAAGTCACACTCTATGTAAAATTTGCTGCTGTTATTGATAGATTTTCTAGTCTAAGATAATATAACATCAGCCAATGAAGACACATTGACAAGTTAAGGAAACACTTTTAATGAAGACAACTTGAATAATAATTATGGAAGGATGTTCTATAAGCACTTCTAACTTGGAAAAACCAGAATGAGAAGAACAGAACTTTATAAGCTATTTGTTTAAGGAGCAGAAGAAGAAACCATAGTGACTCCAAAGGAAACATTCTTATGCATTCTGTTTTAAAAGGGGTATCAGCAAGGGCTTCCTAAATAACGGGGCTGTCTCATCTATTTTTATATGTTCCTTGTATTCTGGTTATAATGTAAGAATCACCCTATGCACCAGTCCTAGTACGATGTCTCTATACATTTCCACAGAGACTAGAGCAGACCCAAAAAAACTTTTTTAAAAGCAATAGAACAAATGTTAACAATATTGAAATTCAGTTTCATACCAAAGATAGATTTCTCCTTCTTTCCCTCACTGCAATGGTAAGGTAATTTGAAAATCTTCCCTGTCCCTTAATACACTTAGGGAATTTGAAGGTCTTTCCTGCCCCCTAATGGGCCTCACTTGGAGTCAAACAAGAGAAGCTTGCTTAGGGGGAGGCTTGTTTTTCCAGGAGGGCCCATGACTTTTTGTTACTTTGTAATTAGGCAGAGGCTCATGAAGGTTGTGATGTCCTCTGACCCTGGATAAGGATAGATAGATTAGATAGATAGATAGATAGATAGATAGATAGATAGATAGATAGATAGATAGATAGATAGATGACAGATAGATTCATACATACATACATACATACAGATAGATATAGATAAACAGATATAGATATAGATGGATATCGATATCTATATGTATGTCCTGAAGTAAGGTTTGCTTTGGGGCTCACTTTATGGGAAAAGTTCAATGATTTGGCCAGATGAGACACTGGGTAGCCATTGAGCTCTCTGGGTATGAAAACCCAGATGCTGGTGCTTCTCTCTGTGATAACTGCATGCATGCGTGTGTGTGTATGTATGTATGTATGTGTGTATGTATGTACTAGTAAGATAGCTAGAAGTCCTGTCTGTTGGTGTGTTTAACTGTGTTATTTTCTCTGTCCGTACTTTTTGTCTGCTTATAATTTGTTTGTATCTTCTGAAGTTCAGGGTGCTAACTTTCCTCTGAACTAGGTAAGAGACATATATGTTTGATTAAAGTAAAATTGTTAACCCTTTTTGAGTTGCTTTCCTTTGGAAAAGCAGATCAAAGAACCTGTACTAGAAACTGTCTTGGGTATGCTATTTCCTTACTGTTACACTCACTACACAAGCTCTATTCATATGTAAGAAGAAAAGAAACAAACTCCCTACCTAAGCTCCAAGTAAATTGGAGAGAATTTCAGCTATGTTTCTAAGGACTTAGGTAATCTCCCTATCTGTTCCATCTTTCTCTTTTTCAACAGCACAGTGTGAAAAGATATTCTAAATATGATCTCATAATAAACAGAAACTGCATAATCTTGATCAAGGAAGTGATTAGTTTCAGTGAACTTCCATCAGACTTAAAACACGAATTATACAAAATTATGAAAAATATAAGCATGTCTGGCTTTAAAGCTCAAATTCTCTTCTTTATACATTGATGAAAAAAATCTGCAAATACAGTAGGATGTATCTCCCTTGTCGGAATCCAGAAATAAAACCTTGAATGACATAATGGGAAAGATGTCACTAAAGAAAAGTGGTCCATCATACAACAAATAATCTTCATAAAGGCTTGTGTCACACTTCAATTCCAAAGATATTCATGTGAACTACCAGTACTGGGTTATAGATCTTCAGACATGGAAAGGACCTGAACACATTCACAAATAATTTAATAAATGATCATCCAGGCATTTCACGTACATCTATAAGGAGGAGAAAAACCTGCTACTTCCCAAGGTAGATGGATGCAAAGAGGGAGAAACATACTAAGTACCTACTACTTTGAGAAAAAAAATCTAAGAAGACAATTTTGTGGAAAGAATGGTATTTCCAGAGTCAGCACTGGAAAATGTTGATTATCAACTTTGGAAACATAAGGTAGCAAATGCAAGTTAAGAAAAATTTTAATCAATACTATTTAATCACCATTCATAGCATACAAGCAATAACAACAAAAATAATAAAATAAAATGACAATGTCTACCTAATAAAATGTGTTCAAAACATTAATGCAATATGGACATTTATGCAATAATGGGGAAAATAAAGTACTTCTAAAATATTTATTTTAAATATCATGAAAGACCTTAAAAATGGAAGGTCTAAGTTTTGTTCTGAAGTTCTAAAGCTAAAAATCTCTTATCTCTTACAGGCTCATTACCTCTGAAGGCTGCTAAGTAATTCAACTCAATTTCTTCCAATTCAGTTACTAGAGTCGCTGTGAACCTTTTAAGAACAGAACTGCATATCTGAGTATAAGATAGCTCAGCTTCTGTTAATCAAGATGCATTTAATTTTTCAACATATGGTAGATAACCAAATAACATTTGTTGAATAAATGAATATATTTCATTAATATTAAAGTATAATTCTTATTTGCAAATACCAGTTGTAAATGCAATTGATAGTCCTCCTGAAACCATCTTACTCAAATATGTTTTCTATTACACAAATATTTTTACTAATTTCATTGCCAGTTTAATATTTCAAGGAAAAGAGTAGTTTTGGTTAGCAAATGAAGAAAAAACTCACTATGAATTATTATCTTTAATTAGCTACTAAAATGACAGTAGTTTGATTTCAAATTAACAAAAGTGAAATTACAGTCATGGGACTGTTTTTTTTGGGGGGTGGAGGGGATAATTGAGGGAAGGGCAAATTATCACAAGCCACAGAATTGGGTATATATGTCTCACTGTATGTGTGGTTGGTTACCTTTCTATCACCACATACATACACATGTCTGCCTATATACATTAAGACATGGATATATAAAATATACTTTCAAATATATGAATCCAACTCTTAGAAGTAGTCATTACCCCATGATCATAACCTACGAGCAATCCACATGTGGATAAATAATTTAAGAATTAAGTATAAAAATCAACAGCAGGATATGGCCAATTATAAAGAGTGTGCCCATGTTTTTGTGGAGTCAAACATGTCTATTTCAGGTTTGTTTTTTTTAATCAGCTATAAAGCAAATACAAATCACTGTATTATACAAGTTGTATTAATGAAGATGAAATTAAAAGTCATTTCACTTATAGCAAATAAAAAGTTTTTCTCCTAAATAGAAACTAGTAATTGCAATATCACCTTTATCATATGTGTGCTTAAAAAAAATAGAGCAAGATGAGCTAGAGAACTGGTGATAAAACAGGGAGTGCTCTTTTCATGTCTATATGTATCATCCAATTAAAAATAAGGAGATAATTAGTTTAATTTTAAAAAGCTATGAAATCATTATAATACCCAAACTACCCAGTAAGTCATTAAGTAGCTCCTCACAATGGTGTATTCTAGTATACCAGATTCCCTCATGTGTCCCTGGCTTTCTATTCGGTGCCCAACTCATTATTGGTGCTCAATCAATGCTAAACAATTATCATTTCATTACACTTCAATGCTGGATTAGCAATTTTTCATTACCCTGATATACATTTTATTTATTCTCACTAATGCAATTTGAAAGGTGATAATACCATTACATTTCTCTGTGGCATTCATGAAAACAATTACTAATATAATATGAAGGGAAAGACATTAATAAGACAGAAATTTATAATGAGATGCACGGAAAGCTGCAAACCTTTAAATGCTTTTACTAAGGCATTGGTGGTTCCTTAGAAACAAAAAAAAAGAATATAAAATAGATCAATGGCAAAAAGCCATTCAAATTCTAAAGTGCCTCCCTAGACTGCTGAGTGGCATAGATGGAACATTCCATCAGTAGAGGTAAGAGTTGAGCAACCAAAAGGGGTATCCATCATTGCTCATCTAGGGCAATAAAAAGCATGCCTAATTCAAGTGAAAGTGGCCTTCCTAAGCAAAGGTGGCCTCTTCCAAGAAGGAACTCCTCCAATATGTTCTCATCAGTAAAAAGAAGTGATCACCTTGTTCAAAATGCCACAGCAGAGAACAATGCATCTCTTTACCATCGAATCCACAGGGCAGATGGCCTTGTATTAAATATATTCCAAGACCTGTCCAAAAAACCTTAAAATGGAAAGAAAGGAAAGTAGTTTTGACATGCTGAGCTTAAAATATAAAAACACAACTCTTGATTATCCACCATAGAGAATGGCATTAACCTGGAAAAGCAAAAGGCTGATGAAAACCTGCCATTCTCATTTTTCTCCACTGTGTCTCCTCAGGTGTTTTTCTACTATTTCATGAAGAAGCTAAAAGGTGAGGAGAACCTCTTGTCCAGGAATTGATAAAAAAAAGAAAGAAGTTGGCTAAAGAAGGAATATTAAAAGTAAGGAAATTATTAGATTACAGGTAGAATCAAAATATTTTTTGAGTTAGAAGGGATCTTTAAAGTTTGTTTGGTCTACTTATATTGCCCCTATGATTTGATTCTTCTTCTAAAGTCTTACTCTTACGTGTCATTATTAAAAAGAGAAGGGACAGGAAAATCACTACAAAGCCTTACCAAGTAAGAAAGGGCATGGTAATGGGTTGTCTTGTCTTTGGTTCTAATACCAGTCTAGTTAAATCTGGATAGGTTCAGCACCAGAATATTGGCTATTATGGCACTAGTTTTTGTTGCTTTTTCAAGCATCATCGTAAAGGTAATCTAAAGAAGATGCTGTAATCTACATCAATAGTGAGAAGACAGAAATGAAATCATGGATCCTTGAACTTTGTTTGCTTGTATTCACAATCATTTCATACTATTGATGGAATCTCTTGTTGACTAAAATACCTGGGTCTCTTTCACAAGGAATACTGTCTAGCTCATGTCTTTGCCCCCTCATCCTGAAATTCTGTAATAGATTTTTTTTAAATCTATATTTAAACTTCTTTTATTTTCCCCATTAAATTTCATGTTATTCATGTTGCAACACTGTTCCAGCTTGTTGTGATCTTTTTGAACTCTTAATTGTATTACTCAGGTTATTAGCTACTTTTCCCGACTCTGTATCATTATTAATTATAACAAACCAGCCTACGTCTCCCTCCATGTTAATGACAAAAATGACATAATAGGGCTGGGTCAAGGACAGAATCTTACAGGATGCCACTGAAGACTTCACCAGGTAGACCATCCATCCATCAAAGAATGCCCTTTGTGTAATGCTTGCTACCCAGGACCCATTACAGTGCCTTGCTAAATGCTTGATCAAATGGACTTAAAAAATAAAGTTAATTATCCAGGCTTTTACCATTTTGTCCAAAAGAATATCAAGAATGTCCAATACCTTGGGGAAATCTGGATAAACTATGTGCTTGGCAGTTCCCTTAACTACCTAAACAGAACAAAGAATAAGTTAGGCTTTTAGAGAAAGTCAGGTGAGGTTTTGTAGATTTTCAAAAGGAAGGACATTTACTTGAAGGAGAAAAGTTTGAGAAATTTGAACTAGCTTGCAGTAATCTAAACTGTACATGTCTTGATATCTCTAAACTGCCTTTGTCAGTGTTCTTTTTAATACCCTTCACTCTAAAAATAATCTATCACAATTATACTTGATTATAGGAAAGTCTTTTTCTCTACATGTATACAAACTGGGTTCACTTCATAAATAATACCTGTCTGTAAATAATAATAATAATAAATAATGATATAATGGGAAAGCTACATGTTCTTATGTTCTTATTTAGCTCAGACCTCCACCTACCCACTACGTTCAATAGTGGAGCTTTATTTTAATTTCATGGGAATATTTGGTGATGGAATGTTGGGTTAACCTATCAAGTAATATAAATATATATGTATGATAGTAACATAGTCTGGACAGTAACAATGGTCCATTGAGTCACTAATCCATGAACAACGAAAGATGTACTTGATAGATTATAAATGGTTCTTAAGAAGTCAAGAATCAGGGTGGCTTGGTGGCGCAGTGAATAGAGCACCGGCCCTGGAGTCAGGAAGACCTGAGTTCAAATCCGGCCTCAGACACTTAACACACACACACACAAAACTAGCCGTGTGACCTTGGGCTAAGTCACTTAACCCCAACTGCCCTCCAAAAAGCAAAAAAAAAAAAAAAAAAAAAAAAAAAAAAGGCAAGAATCATGCCTGTCTAGCAGATCAAATCCAGTTTTCAAACACTGCCTTTATACAAATTAATTAAAAGGAAATAACTACACTGAGGGGCTTGATGGTACGTCAGTTAATAAGTAGAGGGTACAAGGAAAATAGGTTAAAAAAATAAAACAATAAAAACAAACTCTTGCATGTAAACACAAACATATCTTTAACATAACAGAAATCACAAAATCAACATTTTTAAACAGATTTAACTTTACAGAAAGAAACTTGGGTGGGCATGGACACAGACACACACAGACACACACACACACACACACACACACAGACACACACACACAAGATAGTAATATAAGATTTGTAAAGTATTTTTTAGGTGAAGGAACTGAAGCTGACTGATTAAGAACTTTGCCCTAGGTCACATAACTACTTAGGACTGAAATCCAAATCTTCCAGAATCCTAATCCAGGGTATCACCCACCCACTATACATACTCCACCTTAAGCAGAACTAAGGAACAAGATTTTTTAAGTACCTATTACACTTAGGAGTTCAAGGTCAAATTAATGTTTCCTTTTATCAAGCTGAAAAAAATGACTAAAACCAACTTTTTTGATGAGTTCCAAAGTCATCTGATTTTCTTAATTAACATTTATCTCTTTCAGGATCACAGTTACAAATTCTGAGATAACAGGGCTTCTGTTCCAAATCCAATGGTTACTGTTAAGTTATTTTCATGATCTCAAGTAAACAATATTTTTTTTAGTGTTGAAGTGTTAAAACCTTTACATAACTCCCTTTGTGGCTAAGGACAAGTGGTCTGTTGAAGCCTGCTAGGAAAACATACTGGGAAGCTTCAGTAAAGTACAAGGGAAATAAGATTGGCTTTGGAATAAAAGGACTTTAGTTCAAATGCTAACTATACTGCTTATTATTTGGGTGACCCTGGTCAAAATAGTTAACTGATAAAGATTCTTCATTTACTGATCTGAATGACTGATTCTATGCTCTAAATTGTCAAACTTTCACATTATCAACTTATGATAAGGCAAGACAGGAATAGCTGCAACTGTGTATGAGGGGAAGGGTTTCCAACATTAAAAAAAAGAGATTGAGATGAATTCTTTTGCCAAAGTCAAGACCGCTACAATCAATAACTATGACTTCCATCCCCACTAGCCCTCTAAGAAATGAAGGTCATCATTACACACTTTAAGAATAAATCCCATTACCTGTTCACTCTAGCTCAGTGATTCTCAACCTTCGTAGTGCCATGACCCTGACCCTGACCCTTTACTACTCTTATGTGGGCCTATCTGTATGTGGGTGGACCCACCTGGAGACAAATAGAGGAGTGGTGTCTTGGTTCCTAAGACCATTGGAAATATATGTTTTCCAATGGATGGTCTTAGGAGACCCCATTTGAAAGGGTCATGACCCACAAGTTGAGAACCATTGCTAAAACTACATTTACAGCACTAATCCACAACTCTTTAAAGTGACTAATTGTTTTAACCATTTCTATTCAAAATGAATGCTTTATTAACTAGATTCATGACAGTGGGAGATGGGGGAGGAGAAGCACTAATAAAAATGCCTGCAAAAATAAATAAATATATATGTAAATATGTATATATTGTCAAGATTAAAATAATAACTAGGAATTATTTTTCCTGGGTAACAAATCTGATTTATCACTTCTGCTGAAAATTGCCATTATCCCCTCTTCATCATAAGGGCAACAATGAGGAATATCTACTTTTTCCTCTTTTATTTTGCAGGAATACTACTGAATAAAATAATAGATGTTTCAGCATCAAGGTGTATTAACTATTGACATAAGCTCTGTCCTTTTAACTTTTGCACAAGGGAAAGAAAAATTCCAATAATTCTGAAATAGACAGATAAAACTTTTCTCTGTGGCAAGGGCTGAGTACTATTATATGTAACTGCTTATTAAAAAAAGAGCCTTATTGGTGCTCTCTGAAGGATTTTCTTTTATACATAGCTTTATCCTATAATTTTGTCCCTGTTGGGCACGCTGCCTAAATTTAAACACAAACAGTCAAGCAATGAAGAAACATTAACACATTTACTGTGAACAAAAACTCCCAGTTGTACAGTGAAATTTTAATACATTTCAACTTATCTCTTTTACTAATGGGGAGAGTACAAACCCTGCAGGAATTCGCTCTGCAAACTGGTAATTACAGTAGACTCACTTTTTTATAATGCATATGTATAGTCAGACACAAGAACCATAGCTGCCCTTTTGATGTACATTACAATAGGAATGTTTAAAAAATATGAAAATCTACAGCAATTCGAAAGGAATGCATTATTTCTTGGAAAGGTGTCCTTTAGCTCTGCAGACGGACACAAATATACATATATTTATATATTTGTTTACATACCATGAAGCACAAGCTTTATCAGCATACTCATTTTATTGGTAATTTTTTTTCTATTCTCAGTATATGATGGAATAAATCTGTACCATTGGTACAAAGCTAGTTTCCATTTTAAAATACCATAATTTATCACTTGAAGCTATTTTTATTCTAATCCATGTTTACTTGTTTTATGCATCTTTTTTCTAGATTAAATCTATAATTTGGGATCTCATCAAATCTTTAGGCTAAATTAATAAGGCCCCTAAACCAATTATTCCTCATTCTTTAGCTTAAGAATGAGTTTATCTATAATTACACATTGAAACTATTAAAGTTATCCCCAAGGGATACCTAAAGTCTTTCAGAAAAAATGACACCTGTCATATAATTGACAATGGCAATAGAAATAACCAAATAAAATGAACTACTGCCTTCATTTCAAATCAACTGTTTGCCATCTAGCATTTCTTTATCAGTTCGTTGACTTTTGTTTCTGTAGGGCTTTTTTGCAGGGGGGTGGGGGGGTGAGGAGGGGAAAGAAGGGAAAGAGTTCCGTTATGACTTGTAAAGGAATTAGATGATTCAGACCTAATGCAGCATAATGTTAAAGCATATGTACAATAATTTTAATTTGTGGTTCAGGCAGCCATCTTAAGATAAAATAATAAGAGAGAATTTTTAAACAATGTTCTATGACTGGCATATGAGATAGAGAGCTACAGTTAAGAGACAGAAGACCTGAATTCGAATTAGGCCTCTGACATAGGTTGACTTTGTTACCCTGGACAAGTCACTTAACTTCTCAGACTATACACTGAAGGGAAGGTCCTGGCCTGCACTGACAGATTTAAGTTCCTCAGAGAAAACTCCCAATAACAAGAAATCACAGGTCGAGTTCCCATTCTTGTCCCTATTCCTTGTGCAAATTTAAAAAATGTATTTTAATTAAATTTTATATAAGCAAAAGTTATGGAAAAATCTGATCATGTTGAGTAATGATCTTAAGCTCAAAGAACAATAAGTAATAGCAGTAAATATCTTTCCCTATAAATTCTATGTAATAGAAAATGCAAATGGCAGGGGTTTTTTTTCCCTCCATAGTACACAGATTACAAGGTAGAATACAAAAGTAAATTGATGAATTGGAGGTTGAATGCCATATAGAATCATTTATTAAACTTAGAAAAGCCTACTTAAGTCAGAAACAATATCTTTATTCAAATCTGGCCTCAGACACTCACCTAGCTATATGACCTTAGGCAAAGGATTTAACCCAGCTAAAGCTCAGTCTCCTCCAATGTAAAGTGGGGATAGTAACAGGTGTAGTCCCTACTTCACAAGCTTGTTGAGATAATTAAATGAAATAATACACAAAAATAGTTTCCAAACTTTAAAATGTTATGTGTATGTTACTGCTGCTGCTGTTGTTCATGTACCTTCAAAAACAAGGCTGAATGTTTCTGCTCTGAAGGCATGGATATATTACACCAATCAGAGTGAAGACTTTTAAGGGATGGATGATGTGTGTTTAAAATGAATACCTGCTTCTTAACAAATTTGGATAGCTTGTTATTACAGGCATTACAAGTGGCTGGCATTAATCCTATGCTTATTCTTAAATGAGATAATGCATATGAAGTACATTTTAAAAAAATAAAATTTAAAATGCTGCCTAAATATTAGTTGTTTTGTTATCTGGCAATAATAATCCCTCCTGCCTATGGTCCCTCTCCTCTTCAAAAGCTAGGAGTAGAATGAAGTGACAGCTCTTTAAAGGAGAGTTATGTGGAATTAACTCATCAAATGTTCAATGGTTGACCAAGCTCAAGAGGCAAATACTTCTTTTGCATTGGCATCATCATACTTACCTTGAAGGGACACTTTTTAAAATTTGTGCAATGAAGGAATGAAGTTCCTATTTTAAGAAAAGGCTCAATCATATCCATTTATGTATGATCTATTTCTTCCTACCTATTCATATTAATTTATCCTTTTCCATTTTTCTCCTTTACTTAGCCTACATTTTTAATACAATTTTATACAACTCATAAACCAACTAGATCAAAATAGAGAGAAATGGGAGAAATGGGAGAAAACAAAAGCCACGGCTCTAAAGAGTAAGTACACTACCTAAGGGAAAGGGCAATAGAAAAGACCATTCTGTACACTAGAATATTATATTTTATATCTGTGTCATTCACTAGTACTATATATCAGCAATTGTATGCTCAAATAACAGCACATTAAAAACTTGTTTTATTCACTGTTTTGCTCCCATCCACAGGGAATCTTTCCTGCTGTTGAGAGTATATTGCCTGATCATTCCTAACAGTGCTGCAAGGCAGAGCAACAGGGGATGTAAGCTTAGCTTCCAACCATGCACACATAATTTAAAGTGTTACATCACAGTTTTACTTGCTACTATGTTGCATAACTTGCTTAGCCTAAGAGAATGAAAAGCAACCAGAAATGTAGTGTTTCATTTTCGGTATTGAAGCAGAATCCTTGTTAATTGTAATGCTAGAATAAGAAATTCAGAGCAGGTCCTTTTTAAGGCCCAAAGACCTACAAAAAGTGTAAATTTAAATATCTAGAATCATCTTTTCCAAAAATAGTAACTCTAGCAAGTTCATTTGTCTA
>JAQQSW010008100.1:0-13550 GCA_028646575.1 Pseudocheirus occidentalis
ACCAACATTCCCAAGCCTTCACAAATAGAACAGGATCCCTCAAGCAGGGATCCCTCTCAGACTCACGACAGTTTCTCAGCCTGGTCCTTGGAAGTTCTCAGTAGAAGCTGTAGAAGCAGGATCTCAGGAAAAAGGTGCAAGCTCCCGGTGGTGTCTGTCCTTTAGCTTTATTTCTTCTGGCTTTATAAATGAGGAGATTGTCCCAGGTGCTTCCAATCCACTCTCCTCTCAACTCCAGCTGTGATTACTCCCAAGGAGTTAACTGGAAGTAAGGAGCTAAGCCTTTGAGTTGCTAAGTGCCTTTAGTAGGTGCCAATAGAAAGGGGCATGGAAGATCTTCTGATTTCATTAACATTACATCATTTCAACAAGATTTTGAGTTATAAATTTTCTCCCTGTTTTTCCCCTACCCACTACCCCAAAATAGTGATCCCACTGAAAACCTCCTTCCCCAATCTGCTCTTTCCTATATCCTCCCCTATTTCCCCTCTGACTTTCTGGTAGGGAAAGGTGGATCTCCATACCGCAGTACCTGTATATCTTATTTCCCACTTGCATGTAAAAATAACAACAACAATAATATATTTTAAAACATTTTATTCAAAAATTTTGAATTCCAGATTCTTTCCCTTCTTCTTTCATCACCCAACCTTACTGGGAAGATAAGCAATTCAATATACATGTGTAGTTACACAAAACATTTCCATAGTGGATATATTGTGAAAGACTGATTATATTTCCCTCCATCCCATCCTGCCCCCGACTTGTTCTATTTTCTACTTTGACCATATCCCTCTTCAAAAGTGTGTGCTTCTAACTACCCTCCACCACCAATCTGTCCTCCCTTCTATCATTCTCCCTTTTCCCCCTTCCTCCCTACTTTCCTGTAGGGTAAGATGCCAAATTTAGTGTGTATGTTATTTCTTCCTTAAGCCAAATTCAATGAGAGTAAGGTTGATGCATTCCCTTTTGCCTTCCTGGTCTTCCCCTCAATTGTAACAGTTTTTTCTTGCCTTTTAAAATTTGAGATAATTTACCCTATTTTGTCTCTCCTTCTCTCCTCTTATTATATTCCTCTCTCACCTCTTAATTTTTATTTTTTAAATATCATCCCTTCCTGTTCAATTGATCCTGTGCCCTCTGTCTATGTATACTTGTACAGATATATACACACACTCACATATATATTCATAGGCATATATACCCTCCTATATAGACATATATACATTTATATTTCTTTCAACTATCCTCATGCTGAGAAAAGTTTCTTAAGTTACAATTACCATTTTTCCATGTAGGCATGTAAATAGTTCAACTTCTATAAGTTCCTTATGATTTCTTTTCCCTGTTTACCTTCTCATGCTTCTTGTATTTGAATGTCAGATTTTCTATTTAGCTCTGGTTTTTTCATCAAGAATGCTTGAAAGTCCTCCACCTCACTGAATGACCACATTTTCCCCTGAAGCATTATACTCAGTTTTGCTGGGTAGGTGATTTTTGGTTTTAATCTTAGCTCCTTTGACCTCTAGAATATCATATTCCAAGCTCTTTGATCCCTTAATGTGGAAGCTGCTAGATCCTATGTTATCCCTGATTGTTTTTCCACAGTATTCAAATTGTTTCTTCTTGGCTGCTTGTAATATTTTCTCCTTGATCTGGGAACTCTGGAACCTGGCATAGTATTCCTAGGAATTTTCTTTTTGGGATCTCTTTCAAGAGGTAATTTATGAATTCTTTCTATTTCTATTTTGTCCTCTGGTTCTAAAATATCAGGAAAATTTTCTTTGAGAATTTCTTGAAGGATGATTTCTAGGTTCTTTTTTTTGATCATGGTTTTCAGGTAGTCCAATACTTTTTAAATGGTCTCTCCTGGATCTATTTTCCAGGTCAGTCGTTTTTCCAATGAGATATTTTACATTGCTTTCTATTTTTCATTTGTTTGGATCTGTTTAATAGTATCTTGATTTCTCATGAAGCTTCCATTTGCTCCCATCTAATTCTGAAGGAATTATTCTCTTCAGTGAGCTTTTGAAATTCTTTTTCCATTTGGCAAATTTGACTTTTTAAGGCATTCTTCTCCTCATTGCATTTTTGGGCATGTTTTGCCATTTGAGTTAATCTGTTTTTTAAGGTGTTATTTTCTTCAGTCAGGTTTTTGAATCTCTTTTCATGATTTTCTTGCATCATTCTCATTTCTCTTCCCAATTTTTCCTCCACTTCTCTTACTTGATTTTCAAAATCCTTCTTGAGCTCCTTCATGGCCTATAAACATTTCACATTTTTCTTGGAAGCTTTTGGTGCAGGAATTCTAACTTCATTGTCTTCTTCCCATTCCATGCTTTGATCCTTTTTGTCCCCCAAAAAGGAATCTAAGGTTTGACTGTTGTGCTCTCTTTTGCTTCCTTTACTTACTCATGTTGCCACTCAGTCACTTGAGTTTTGAGCTCTTTGCCACAGTAGAACTCTGCTTCCAAAGCAGAGAGCTTTGTCCCAAATCACTGGGGCTTTCACAGATGCTGGAGCTCTTAGTTGGGTGCCCTCTCTGTAGCCCCCCACAAGCTCTGGCTCACTGGTCACATACCCCAGGACTTCCACCAAAGACAGAGATCCAGATCCAAGCAGGTTAAGGCAAGAGGGATTACCCTCTGAATGGTAACTTGGTCCCCCTACAATCTGCAGGCCAGCATCTCTGAAGCAGCTACATGGTGGCAGCTACACAAATGCTGTGCCTCACTTCTCCCCCCTGGGGGGCAGGGGCTGGATCTGCTCTTGGTCCCCACCCCAGTTCCAATAGAGTTCCACACTGACCTTTTACTTTGTCTTTGGCATTTATGGGTTGATAATTCTGGAAACCACCATTGTTACTGGTGATCCACTCTCCTGAACTCTACTCCAGCCACTGCTGGGCAGGGCTGCCTGAGGCCTAAAACTGCAGTCTCACACCAGGTTGTGCTCTGCTCCCAGTATGCTGTGATGGACCCTTCTTATTCACTTGCTGGGCTGCCTTCAGTGGAAGATTTGTTTCTCTCTGTCACTTTATGGGTTCTATAGCTCTAAAATTTGTTTGGAGCCATATTTCATTGGTATTTGAGGTGGTTATGGAAGGACCTCATGGAGTTTTCCTGCTCCTAAGCCTCCATCTTGGCTCCACCCAAATTTCTTACTTTCAGTTTTATTAATCTCTTCTTTTATTTTCAGGATTTCCACAATTTGCTATTTAACTGGTCATTTTTAGTTTGTTCTTTTTCCATTTTTTTCAGCTACATACTCAATTCTTTGCTCTTCTCTTTCTTTCTTTCTTTGATTTAAGCATTTAGAGATAGAAAATTTCCCCTAAACACTGCTTTGACTGCATCCCTTAAATTTTGACATGTTTTCTTATTTTTGTCATTTTCTGTAATGAAATTATTGATTGTTTTTATGATTTTTTGACCCACTCATTCTTTAGGATTAGATTACATAGTTTTCAATTATTTTTAATCTATGCTTCTATTGCATTTTATTGAATGTAATTTCATTGCATTATGATCTGAGGAGGATACATTTCATAATTCTGTTTTCCTGCATTTTGTTGTTGTCAGAAGGTAGATCTGTTCTGCTCTAATTGTAGGGTGGTGTGCCCTCCAAGAGAATAGTGGGATGCAAAAGAAAGAGAACCTCATGAAAGCTTGCTTATTAATAGGTTTTATTAGGGCTAATTGGGTTAGTTGGGAGAGTTTACTCTAGAAACCAGTTCTGGGCAGCAGCAGGATGAAGTAACTTTGTGAATCCCCATACCAATGTCAGACCAGGTAAGGTATTATATAGAAAAAGAACAATGAAATCAGGGTCACAACCAAGTTTCCCCATGGAATAGTTGGAGCTTCTTTTGCTGTTTACATTTATTAAAGGTATTCTTTGTGAGACCTGAAGTCACATCACCACTGTGTTCTACCCCTATACAATCCAGTCTTTGTAACCTGCTTATCAGTCTTTCTGATACTATCTTTCACAAGGTTTCCTGTTTTACATGAGTCGTTTTATTAACATGGAGAAAGAAGAGGAGCTACAGTGGAGGCATAATCTACAACAGCAAATGCAAGCATAAGGAAACAACATGACCAGTAAGAAAATGACCACAATTGTTACAGTTTTCTTCTATCCCACTTCTAGTGAGATAAAGAAAGAATCAATGGCATTTGGTGATTAGTGGGAGAAATGGATATTTAAACTTAAGTTATCATAGGCTAGATGAATTCTGAACTAAGTTCAGAGACAAAGAAATATGGCTTGGACACTTTTACAAGGGGGTTTAAATGACAAAGCGAGATCAGAATCATTTGATTTTCTCAGTTTTCCACTTTTGTCACAATTTTTCATGACATATATAAGGACAACAAGATTGACCAATTACAGTACAAGCCATGGTAAGAATTTGCCTAAGATAAGTTTTAGTCAGGAAATGCTTATGATACTCAAATAACTGAGAGAACTGAGTATACAAATACAGTAAAATAAAAAAACCAAAGCAGTCTAATAATAACCATCAATCTCTTCTCAATGTCCATTTATTTAACCATATTTTATCTTCGATCTCAGATGTCCTATGTCTTTCAAATATCTTTTCTCTGACATTCTGGCACAGGTATCCCTTTTAATAGAGTTGTTTCTCTGGTTCCAAGTTAATTGTAGAGACTCCTCATATGTTCTTGCTAAAATCTTTTATAAAACAGATCTCAATACAAGTTAGTACAGTGTCGCCAATTTTGCTTCTCAGTAAATAGTTCATGTGATAATAACCAGCTGAAACCTAATAGTTCTGATCTTATCAACAAAGTAGGGCTAGAAGGAAAACATCAACTTAGGAACACATAGTTCACTTGAAACTACAGAGAATTTAAGGTTTTAGATGCACTTTTAGAATCATTTACATGTGATGCATGTGATTATCTGATGTTGTTGCTTTCTCAAAAATTTCGACTCCAATTAATTCAATTTCCTTTAGGAGAATCAGATGCTATTGAGGTTCTAATCCTATATATGAAAATATAAGTAACAACACTCTCAATAGGTAGAGGCTCTCCACTCCTAGGTTCAGTGATTACACAGATGAATTTACTTATAAGAGACTGACTTCACTCCAATTATAACTAATGACTTGGGATGGGATGAGTGCATAAGCTTAGTAATTAACTTTTAATTGTATTCAGAGAGGTGCATATCAAACGGGTTGCCTATAGTAGAACATGTTCCATTGTTAACCATATTCAAATGGAAGAGATATTATACATACATTACTTTTCACTAAAATAATTTATGGCAATGTAATTCTATTCCTTTTGTTAAAATATTTTTTATTAAGTTTGAACTTTAGTACAAAAAGAAAAGATATTTTCATATACACAGCACAATATGAAACCATAAATTTCCATTTCATATTGTTTACTTTTTTCTGTGCTTCATTCTAATTTTTCTTTTGTTCTTTGCTGTGCACTTTTTTCTTGTTCCCATCCAATCTTGCTCCATCAAACAGAAGGACATGCAGACAGACAGACAGACACACATGTAAAACCATACTATACATACTTATATGCATCAGTTATTTCTCTGGATGTTAATAGCATCTTCATTTATTGCTCCTTTTTATAGACTTGATATTTTGTTTTCCCCAGTTACATAAAAAACAGTTTTTAACATTCATTTTTAAAACTTTGAGTTCCAAATTCTTTCCTTTTCTCCTATTTCCCCCACCCCCATTGAGAAGACAAGCAATTTTATATAGGTTATACATGTGTAGTCATGGAAAACATTTCCATAATAGTGTGAAAATAGACAAAAAACCCGAAAAAATAAAGTAAAAATATATGTTTCAGTCTGTATTCAGACACCATCAGTTATTTCTCTGGGAATGGATGACTTTTTTAATCACAAGTCCTTAAGAGTTGTCTTGTGCCATTGTATTGCTGAAATAGCTAATTCATTCACAGATGATAATCTTACAATATTGCTGTTACTTTGTACATAATACAGTTCACTTATCATCAACTCATGTAAGTCTTTCCAGGATTTTTTGAGAGCATCCTGCTCATCATTTCTTATAGCACAATAGTATTCCATCATAAGCAAATTCCACAATGGTCAGTCATTCCCCAATTGATGGGCAGCCCCTCAATTTCCAATTCTTTTCCTACATAAAAGAGCTGCTATAAATACTTTTGTACATACAGGTCCTTTTGGTTTTTTTTTCATCTTTTGGTATACAGATCTAGTAGCAATATTGTTAGGTGAAAGGGTATGCATGGTTTTATAAATTTTGGACATAGTTCCAAATTGCTCTACAGAATGGTTGAATCAGTTCAAAACTCTACTAACAGTGTATTAATGTCTCATTTTCCCTACATGCCCTCCAACATTGTTTATTTTCCTTTTTTGTCCTATCAGCCAATCTAATTGGTATGAGGTAGTACCTCAGTATTGTTTAATTTGCATTTCTCCAATCAATAGTGAGTTAGGGCATTTTTTCATATGACCATAGATAGTTTTGATTATCTCATCTGAAAACTGTTCATATCTTTTGATTATTTATCACTTGGGGAATAGCTCTTATTTTTATAAATTTGACTCAGTTGTCTAAATATTTGAGAAATGAGGTCATTATCAGAGAAATTTTCTTCATTTTTTTTCACAGATGTTATTGATAATTGTATTTTCCTCAATCCAGTTTTGCTCTCTGCCACTTATTCTCTTCTCTCTCTCCTTTCAACCTGTTCCTCCTCAAAAATGTTTTGCTTCTGGCTACCCCCTCAATTTGCCATCCCTTCTATGACCCCCACCCCCTTCTCTTATCCCTTTTCCCTCTGACTTTCTTGTAAGGTAAGATAGATTTCTATGCCCAGTTGAAGGTGTATGTTATTCACTCTTTGAGCCAATTCTGATGAGAGTAAGGTTCGTTCCTTCTCCATCACCTTTACCCTCTTCCCCTCCACTGTAAAAGCTTTTTCTTGCTTCTTTTATGTGAGATAATCTGCCCCATTCTACCTCTCCCTTTCCATTTCTCCCAGTACATTCTTCTCTCACCACTTAATTTACTTTTTTTAGACATCATCTCTTCATATTCAACTTACCCCTGAGCCCTCTGTTTAGATATAGTCATTATATCTGTCCTAATAATGAGAAAGTGCTTATGAGTTACAAGTATAATCTTCCAAAGTAGGAATGTAAACAGATTAACCTTATTAAGACTCTTATGATTCCTCTTTCCTCTGTACCTTTTTTTTTTGCTTCTCTTGAGTCTTGCATTTGAAAATTAAATTTTCTATTCAGCTCTGGTCTTTTCATCAAAAATATTTGAAAGTCTGGGGTGGCTAGGTGGCGCAGTGAATAGAGTACTGACTCTGGAGTCAGGAGAACCTTATTTCAAATTCAGTCTCAGACACTTAACACTTACTAGCCATGTGACCTTGGGCAAGTCATTTAACCTCAATTGCCCTGACTTTCCCTCTCTAAAAATACTTGAAAGTTCTCTGTTTCATTGAATATCCATTTTTCCCTCTGAAGGATTATACTCAGTTTTGCTGGGTTAGTGATTCTTTGTTGTAGTCCTAGCTCTGTTTCCCTTTGGAATATCATATTTCAAGCCCTTCAATACTTTAATATAGAAGCTGCTAAATCTTGTGTTATCCTGACTGTGGCTCCATGATACTTGAATTATTTCTTTCTGATTGCCTGCAATATTTTCTTTTGGATCTGGTACCTCTGGAATTTCACCATAATATTCCTGGGAGTTTCCATTTTGGGATCTCTTTCAGGAAGTTATTGGTGAATTCTTTAAATTTGTATTTTACCCTCTTGTTCTAGAATATTAGGAAAGTTTTCCTTGATTATTACTTGAAAGATAATGTCTTGGATGTTTTTATCATGACTTTCAGGTAGCATAATAATTTTAAAATGATCTCTCCTGGATATATTTTCCAGGTTTTTCCAATGAAATGTTTCACATTGATTTCTATTTTTTCATTCTTTTGGTTTTGTTTTATTGTTTCTTTTTTCCTTAATAGTATTTTATTTCCAATTATATGTAAAGATAGTTTTCAACATTCATTTCTGTAAAATTTTGAATTCTAAATATTTCTCCCTCCCTTCCTTCCCTTCCCCCTCCCTGAGACATCAAACAATCTGCTCTAGGTTACACATATACAGTCATGTTAAACATTTCAATTAGTCATGTTGTGAAGGAAGAATCAGAACAAAAAGGAAAAAGTACAAGAAAGAAAAAACAAAAAAATGAAAAATTATGCTTCAGTCTGCATTCAGACTCCATAGTTCTTTCTCTGCATATGGATAATAATTTCCATCATGAATCTTGGAATTGTCTTGGATTATTGTATTGCTGAGAAGAAGTAAGTCTATTAAAGCTGATCATTGCACATTGTTGCTCTTACTATATACAATATTCTCTTGGTTCTGCTCACTTTACTCAGGATCGGTTTCTGTAAACGTTTCCGGGTTTTTCTGAAATCTGCCTGCTCATCATTCCATTCCATCCACCACAACTTGTTAGCTTTGATAGGCAATTGATAGGTATCCCCTAAATTTCCAATTCTTTGCCACCACAAAAAATGCAGCGATTAATATTTTGTACATGTGGGTCCTTTTGCATTTTTTATGATCTCTTTGGATACTGACTGAGTAGTCGTATTGATGGATCAAATGGTATGAACAGTTTTAGCCCATTGGGAAAAGTTCCCAGTTGCTCTCCAGCATGATTGGATCAAACAGAAGGTTTTATGACCAAACAAGATAGAGAACATTATCAAATGCAAAAATGGATAATTTTGATTGCAATAAATTGAAAAGTTTTTAAATGAACAAAGCCAATTCAAGTGTAATGCCAAGCAAAGGCAACTTCCAAGGTTTAGAATACCAGCATAGTAACTGTCCATTTTATTCAGTGACAAGTTAAGGCAAAACATTCACAGAAAAGAGAAAATCAAAATACAGCATTCACCATGTATAATTCAATAATTTGGTAAGTCCTCAGTTCAATCCAAATACTACTCAACCCCAGGGTAGTACATTTATTTAGTCAATAACAAAGTCTCTCTTCTCAAATGGAGATTAGTTTCCAATCATAAACAAAGTACATCCATTTAGTCAGTCACAGAGCACAAAAAAGTCAAAAGTTTCCCTCACCTCTGGATCACAACTGAATCACAATTATCATCAATTAATGCCACGCACTTTCTCTAAAGGAGTCATGGAGAACACAAAAGGCCATCTACCCCTAAGCTACAAAGATATCATCAAAACATTTAATACCCAAGGAAAAGTCTTCATCTTGGCCCAAGGCAAGTTCTCAGCAATCTCTGTTCCTGGGGAGACAAAGCTTAAGAAAGCCACAAGATGCATTGCCAGTGTCCTTATCAGTTCACTCTCTGCCTGCAGAATAGTCCCAGAACCTCTGAAAATATCAGCAAGACCCTCTTCCAGGATTTCTGTACACGTACAACAAGAAGATCCTTCTTCAGGGCTTCTGAACCAACAGCAAGTTTCCAGGACCTCTGCAACAGCAGCACTGTCCTTCACCAGCAGACAAATCTAGCAAAACAACATCAAAACAGACAGACAAAACACCAGCATCACAGCCATGCCTCCTCAGTTCTCAGCAGCTCCAGGTGGCAGTTCTCAAAAGTCCTGGGCAGCTCCAAATGGCTCTCAGCAGTCTCTCTCTCAGCAACTCTGGACCCTGGGAATTCTCTCTCTCTCACTCCATGATACTGCTCCCCAAAAGTTCTTCTGGCCTCCTCTGCTTGGGTCTGTCTCTAAATCCACCACACCAGCTTCTCCAAGTTCAGCCCTCTCTCTTCACATCAATAAGTCCATCCCTCAAGTGGGATTCACAAGTTCTGAGTTTTAGCACAATCCCCAAACCAAACCAATACAAGGAGATCTTTAAATTCCATTACCATTACAGCAACCAAGATTAGAAGGGAAGCAGAAATCTGGGAAATCATTTCTATAACCAGTGTCTGTGATAAAGACTTCATTCCTAAAATATATAGAGAACTGACTCAAATGTATAGAATATAAATCATTCCCACACTGATAAATTGTCAAAGGCTATGAGCAGGCAGTTTTCAGATGAAGAAATTAAAGCTTTCTATGGTCATACGAAAAAATACTCTAAATTATTATTGACTAGAGAAATGCCAACCACATCACACCTATCAGATTGACTAACATGATGAAACAGGAAAATGATAAATGTTGGAGAAGATGTGGGAAAATTGGAACACCAATGCATTGTTGGTGGAGTTGTGAATTGATTTAACCATTCTGGAGAGTAATTTAGAACTATGTCCAAAGGGCTATAAAACTGTGCATACTCTTTGCATACCTAGCAATACCACTTCTAGATTTGTATCTAAAAGAGATTATAAAAATGGGAAAAGGACCAACATGTTAAAAAATATTTATAGCAACTGATTTTGTACTGGCCAAGAACTGAAAATTGAGGGGATGCCCATCAATTGGGGAATGGTTGAACAAGTTGTAGTATAAGAATGTAATGGAATACTATTTTTTCATTAGAAATTATGAGCAGGTGGACTTCAGGAAAACCTGGAAAGACTTACATGAACTGATGCTGAGTAAAGTCAGCAGAACCAGGAGAACATTGTACACAACAACAGCAATGTTGTGTGATGACCAACTTTGATAGACTTACGTCTTCTCACAAGTATAAGGCTCTAAGACAATTCCAAAAGACTCATTATAGAATATGTTATCCACAACCACAGAAAGAACTATAGAATCTGATTAAAGTACACTATTTTCCCCTCTTTTTTGTTTATTCTTTCTCATATTTCCCCCCTTTGATTCTAATTCTTCTTTATTACTTGGCTAATGTGGAAATTAAAAAAAAAGGAAAATTGAAACTTCACTCTGTCATGGTAGAGAAGGGTTTGTTTTGGGTAGTACCACCACATGCCAAGCTGTTGTTGTAAAAAAAACCCACTCTTTTGAATACAGAATATGTCCATAGACCTTCTCTGCTTGGAGACAAGTCTTTGTCTCTACAGGCAATCCCTACTCTGAACACATAGTTCAGCATCTTCTCTAGTCATTGGATGGTATCTTTTTTGAATAATTTGATTCCTCAGAAGAGGCATCTGCCATACTTTACTTAGAAGCTGAGAGAACATACAATAGTTTAAGGTCCCTCCCAACCATGACATTTATTTTAAGGTCTCTAGTAATTCTAATATAGTAGTAATTAAGGTCTTTTGGGGCTGTGTTCTGAGGCTTCTCCTAGCACTTACCTTCTCCATTTTAAGGTGACTCCCAGCTCTGAAATGACGATATCATAGGTCCCTCCAAGCTCTGACATTCCATGGTCTAAGGTCTCTCCACACTAATATTCTGTGTGCTAAAGTTACTGCTAACTCTGAAATTCCATATTCCAAAGTTCCCAGATTTTACATTCTGTGTTCTAACATGCCTATGAGCTTTGATAGTCTCTGTTCTTTTTTATATCAATTTTTAATAATTTTTTTCAATTACATGTAAGCAAACATTGTTAACATTAAAAAATCAGGTCTGGATTCTCTCCCTCCTTTCCTTCCCACCTTCCTCCTTGAGAAGGCAAGTAATTTGATATAGATTATACATGTACAGTCATGCAAAACATTTCCATAATGTCTATGTTGCAAAAGAAGACACAGACCAAAAGAGAAAATAAGAATAATAAAGAAAGTTTAAAAAGTATACTTCAGTCTACATGCAGACTCTGTTAGTCCCTTCTTTGGGTCTAGACAATGTTTTTCATCATAGGTCCTTTGGAATTGTCTTGGATCATTTTGTTGCTAAGAATAGCTAAGTCATTCACAGTTGCTCATCATACAATATTGCTGTTATTGTGTAAAATGTCTCCTGGTTCTCCTCATTTAACTTTATATCAGTACATGTAAATCTTCCGAGGTTCTTCCAAAATCTGTTTGCTCACTATTTCTTATAGCACAATAGTATTCCATCACAATCTTATGCCACAATTTGCTCAGTCATTCCCCAACTGATGGGCGTCCCATCAATATTCAATTCTTTCCTACCACAAAAAGAGCTGTTATAAATATTTTTGTACATATAAGTTCTTCTTCTTTTCCTTTGATCTCTTTGGAATACACATTTAATAGTGGTATTGATGGGCCAAAGAGTTTACAAAATTTTATAGCCTTTGGGCATAATTCCATATTGCTCTCATGAATGGTTGAATCAATTCACAACTCTATGAATAGTGCATTAGTGTCCCAATTTTCCCACACCCCTCCAGCATTTGTCATTTTCCCTTTTTGTCATATTATCCAATTTGATAGATGTGGGATGGTACTTGGAGTAAACTGTGTTTTAAATTTCATTTCTAATGAATAGTGATTTAGAGCATTTTTTCATCTGACTGTAGATAATTTTGATTTCTTCTTAAAACCATCTGTTCATAGCCTTATGACCAGTTATCAATTGGAGAATTTTTCATATTCTTATAAATTTGACTCTATTCTCTATAAATTTGAGAAATGAAGCCTTACAAAAGAAACTCGCATTTCCTCCCAGTTTCCTGATTACCTTATAATCTTAGCTGCATTGGGATTGTTTGTGCAAATACTTTTTAATTTGATGTAATAAAAGTTATCCATTTTATATTCCATAATGCTCTCTATCTCTAATTTGGTCAAAATTCATCCTTAATTCATAAATCACAGGTAAAATATTTCATGCTTCCCCAATTTGTTTATGACATTACCTATTATGTATAAATCACATAGCATTTTAACCTTTTCTCTGTGCAGTGTGAGAAGGTGATCTAGACCTGATTTCTACCAAATTGCTTTCCAGGTTTACCAGAAGTGTTTTGTCAAATAATGAATTTTTGTTCTCAAAGTTTAGGTCTTTGGGTTCATCAAACACTAGATTACTATGGTCATTTACTATCATGTATTAGGTACCTAATCTATTTCTCTGATCCTCCACTTTGCTGATTTATAATATAATTTGATATCTTGACCTTTTGTTCTTCCAGATGAATTTTGTTATTATTTCTTAGCCAGTACCAGATTGTTCTAATGATTACTGCTTTGGAATAGAGTTTGAGGTCTGGTATTGAAAAACCACTGCCCTTCACAATTTTTCATTGATTCCCTTGATATTCTTGACATTTTGTTCTTCCAGATGAATTTTGTTATTTTTTTCTAACTCTATGAAAAATTTTTTGGTTGTTTTATTGGTGTTGGGGTTCAAGGTTGGGAGAGCTGGTTCAGAATTTTGAAATAGTTCAATCAGACCTTCTCTTTAGCCAAAGGGAGCTTTATTAATGTGAAAGCATGTGGGCCTAAGACTTAGCAAGGAGCTAAACAAAGGCATTGATATAGGAAAAGGACCAGACTTACATACACAGAAAGTTACACAGTCTGTAGGATGATGATGTAATTTTAGGGTTTCTAATGGGGGTTGGGGATTTACGCACAGGATGAGGAAGATGCATTGTAGTAGACCAGATTTTCAGGGTCCCTGGCCTGAGG